>JANTPZ010122600.1:0-16477 GCA_025593235.1 Vachellia pachyceras | reverse complement strand
GGATATACCTTTGAAATGGGCCTTTTACACAAATCCAGGGTAAGACCCATGCAGAATTTGAACCCAGTTAAAAGTAGAGACTCGGCTAGGGTTTATAAGTGGTTTAAATTCAGCGCTTACGTTCTCAACCCCTTGTGTGCCGTCCTGCCGCAGCTCAGAGCCAGTTGTATTAGACGGTCACGCTCTTCACAATGGTACTTGCTCTCTCGATTGATATTATATAGTTTGTGCATCTCGCCTTTATTTTGTAACCGATGAAGTTTCTGTTTCTTAGCTTTGTTGATCAGCTTTAGCGGCGTACAGATTTCAAACTCAGTTTGTAATAGAAGTACTAGAATGAGTCAACATCATTAGCTTAATTTATACACTTTTTGATACGGGAACAATATTTCATCTCGCACTTTTATCAGGATTGTTTTATTGATTATATTTTCACGGTCGTTCCTGAAATATTGTCCAAACGGATAAATTTTTAGTGTCAGGCAGATTTCCTGTGTGTCTGAACTCCAGAAATGTGAGAATTATACATCCAAACACAGCCCTTGAAATTGAATATCGTTGTATTTGGGATGCAAGCTTTCGCTGATTAATGTTGGTGAAAAATTGACTAGCTTGAATGACCTGCTTGGAAGTTTAATCGTAGTTAAAAACCAGGGCGATGGTGTAGACTGGATTAGCTTGAATGCATAAGTTATAGGACTTAGTCGTCCATCATGTTTTAGTTCCCCAAATATCAATGCTTACTATGGCCGCCAATATATGGTCAGTTTTGCTTGAACTGCGCCAATTCTTATGTAAATATTTTTGCTTGTTCTACACAGCCTAAGCAAATCCATGAGATTAAGGACTTTCTTCTCACTGCCCGGAGGAAAGACGCAAGGTCAGTGAAAATCAAGAGGAGCAGAGATGTTGTTAAGTTCAAGGTTCGATGTTCTAAGTATCTCTACACACTTAGTGTGTTTGACCCAGAGAAGGCTGATAAATTGAAACAATCACTTCCTCCAGGTTAGTAATGTATATAATTTATTATTTTCTTACTCAAATACTGTCAACTATCTTTATGTAGCTAATGTATGCCTTGTCGTAGTCTACATTCTTCTTTATCAGACTGAACAGTTTTAGTATGATGTCTTGTACTCTATGTGGCACACAAAGTAGTGATAACTCTAGGTAATTACTATGATACGAAAAGTTTGTCTTCGTTTCTTGATTGTTCAAATCAAGATTTGACGCATGCTTTATATTCTATCTCGAAGCTGCTATGTCATTCATATAACTTTGATAAATTTTCTCCTTGTTTTGGAATTATTTATTTATTTGAGATCTTATTTGAAGTAATGAGGGTAGCGTTGGACTGGTGCGTTTTAATCATATTCAAGATATGCTTGATTGTTGTGGAGTTAGTCCTTGCTACTGTTGAAATGTCGTCTCTTGTTAACTTTAGTTTTATTCTTCTGGGGTTTCGCTGTGGTAAAATTCTTCTAGAAGTTATGTTTAGACCCAAAGTTGTTTTAAATTAATGCCTAAAAAGTTGAACAGGAATTAGTTTGTAAGTTGAACAGGAATTGGTTTGTGATGTGATCTTGACCATTGTAATCTCTTTAATATTTGCAGGTTTGAGCGTTCAAGACCTGTGAAAGCACCGAGTGTTTGGAGCAAATTGCTAGCATGTTTCTTCTAGTTTCTGATGCCTCTTTCTCTATAGCTGAAATTCATGATTTTGTATCGTTTAGTAGGCTTTTGGGTAGACATATGCTTGCTTTTCTTCATCTGTTGAAGAGAAATTTGGTAATTTCTGACTTTAGTGCTATAGATTATAGAATGACACATCAATTCATTGTCCTTTTTATTTTGCTACCAAGATTGGGGCTAAGAAATTATTATTAAACATTGCGTGGAAATTTGCAGTATGTCAAAAATTCTGCCACAAACTAGGCAACCGTTCTATTTAACAAATAGAGATTCATTATTCATAAAATTTATGAGTTAATAGTCATATCTTAAAGACTTTAATCTTGAGTGTTGGCCTTAAAAAATCTTGAATGTAGTAAGAAGGTTTAGGGAAACTTTTCCCAGAGGAATTGAGGTGGCCTGGTGTATATCAACTTTTGCCTCTCCTTTTTTAGGCTGACCATGTATTTTCTTTTTTTAATGCTGTTTAGATTGGCAATTGATGTTATTTTAAGTAGAAGAGATTTATCTCTATTTGCATAAATGTAGTTTTATAACAATGTTAACATGACCTTAGTTCATATGCTCTTTTAAAGGCAACAAGTGATTATAAATGTGGAAAAATCATTTTATAATAATTTTTTAGTTATATATGCTTTTAATTTTTAGGATGCCAATGTTCTTAATAAAGTTAAATGGTTAATTAAAGAAACAAGAAAGGACATATATGTAACTAACAATTGAAAAAAAATATAGGTACTCGTAAAATAGTTTTTTTTTAAAAAAATAAAGTTATCTCAACATGAGATTAAATCCCAACAAAAAGAAATGCTATGGTATTTTCTCAAGAAAGAAATGGAATAGAAAGCATTAAGATAACTCAAAATGTCAAGTTAGTCTAGTATGAATGAGGAAAAAAAGAACCCTCCAAAAGTCAAAGCATGCCCTAAGTAGTAAACACGAAAGAAGATTATATCCTTTAGAAGCCAAAGCAATGCCCTAAGTTCTAACAAGGGCACACAGAATATGATTCCATTTTCTATTGATTTATTGATTTTTCTTTATTAGATGTGGTTTGGGGAAAACAGTTGATTCGTTAGTTCATATTTTTCACCATGAAGCACAGGGTGTAAGAGAAAGTGGGCTCTCATACAACTCATAGGAAAAAAAACTTTTTGAAAGTGACTTTAATATTTCTTGTTTCTTTAATAGCTAATTATGATAGTTCATTCAACTTAGGGTCCGTTTGGTTTGCTGAATCAGAAGGAATTTAATGGAATGGAAGAGAATGGAATGAAAGAAAAAAAATTTTAGGGTGTGTTGTTTGGTTGCCCCTGGAATAGAAAATAGGTTGATAGGAAAATTGTTGTTTGGTTGGGTTAAAAATTCAGGAAACAGAATAGAAAAATTATATGAAATGACGATATTGCCCTTAATTATAAATACAAGATGTCTCAATGAAAATTTGAATTTTTAATTGGATTCGAATGAATTTAAAGGCATTCAAATGAGTTGTAACGTACATTTTTTACTACCCATTCGAATCAACGTCGGGCTCATTCGAATGCATATCTCATCTTCAACATATTCGAATGATGACGATGACGAACATCAAAGTAGAAAGTGCATCATTCGAATGACATTGTGTCTCATTCGAATGAATCCCCCATTATAGCGATGGATATTGATGTATGACTGTGGTCATTCGAATGGCAATAGTGGCTCATTCGAATGAGACTCCATCTTGGCGACGTTGCATTTTACAAGCACTCGTTCGAATGAGTCTTAACACTCATTCGAATTCGATGCTCATCTTCATCATATCCGAATGCATGTTGGAGATGAGCATTCAATTTGGTAGGACCTCATTCGAATGAGCCTTAACGTCATTCAAATGAGATGCTATTTTTGGACATTGATGTTGCATTTTACAGGCACTCATTCGAATGAGCCTTAACACTCACTCGAATGCGATGCTCATCTTCACCATATCCGAATGCATGATGGAGATTATCATTCAATTTGGTAGGACTTCATTCGAATGAGCCTTAATCTCATTTGAATGAGATGCTAATTTTGGACATTAACGTTGCATTTTCCATAATATTCATTCGAATGAGACGTTTATTTTCACCATATCTGAATGCATGTTGGATATGACCGTTGAATTTGCATGGCCCTCATTTAAATGACCCTTATGACTCATTCGAATGACATGCTCATCTCCACCACATCCGAATGCATGTTGGAGATGAACATTGAATTTGCAAGGCTTTCATTCGAATAAGCCTTAAGTCTCATTCGAATGAGATGCTCATCTTCACCACATCTGAATGCATATTTGAGATTAGCATTGCATTTTCACGACCTTCATTCAAATGACCCTTGCGGCTCATTCGAATGAGATACTCATCTTCACCACATCCGTATGCGTGTTGGAGATGAACATTGAATTTGCAAGGCTTTCATTTGAATAAGTCGAATGAGATGATCATCTTCACCATATCTGAATGCTTCTTGGAGATTAGCATTGCATTTTATTATGCACTCATTCGAATGAGCCTTAAGTATCATTAGAATGATATACTCATTTCACCTATATTTTCATTCCATGGCTAAATTAGAAGCTTATAAACACATGGCTATCATGGTTAAATGTGAACTGCTACTGTCAACTGATATCTTTGTATATGCACTATCCACAGCAGGTCTACAACAAATACATATGCAACTTACATACAAGGTATAACAAAAAAATATGCACCATATACTGTCAACTATATACAAGTAGCAAATTGTGGATCCTGGCGAAAACCCATCCTAAAAGCCAGGTGTTTGGCATGTCTAACAACTTCGTAGTTAGGTAGAACACCAATACCAGCAAGTGCAGTACACATAACAATCAGTGGCTGTGTAGTAGCGGTAGCTACAGAAAAATTAGAAACATTTGCAATAGGCCCTGGAGAAGCTGGTGTGGCAGTCATAGTTGCCACTCCATTCATCCTGTCAAACTTCCTTCCACCTTGATAGAACTCTTGTTGAACTACACAACCAAAAGCAAACTAATTAATACATTTAGATGGATATTTAAAACTAATTCCCAAATGGTATGTTAGATGGTCGCAACATTACCTTTGGATTTTTCTTTGGCTTCTTTGACAACTCCTGCATTTGCAAAGCTTCTTAGCCTTAGCCATGGCATCAAGAGATATGTTTCCACTTTTTCCAGTAGTTGTTGAAGAGTACCAAAACCATTACACATAGAGGGATACGGAAAAGAAAAGATGATGTCAACTTTATCACCAATTTTGCAATTGTGCAGATGTCGATATAATCACAGTGAATTCCTCCGTTCGTTACCTTCGGCGACTTCCTCCGTTCGTTATCTCTGGTGACTTCCTCCTTGCTTTACAAATTGTTTTACATATGCTGTGAATCATTTATGTACTTTCAGGGATAACTCCGTCTTTACACATCATGATTCCGATGCTTGAATTTGGTTTCCCACCATTTTAGGTGGGAAGAGAGGTTCTTGCCTACGCATGAAAATGGGTTACCGCCAGAATCCATTTTATATTTCAAATGTTAAACCAAACAGCCACCACCATTAGAAATTCTTGATTTTCCTATTCCATTGACCGATTTTCATCGAACCAAAAGGGTCCTTATCCTAGTAAGGATATATTATTAGCTTCCTTAGTTGCTACAATAGCCTACATGAAAACTCTTTTTTATTTAAAATATTGATATCTATAATGTAATAAAATTTAGTACTGTTTTACATGTTAATAGACCCAAAACCACTAGTTTTAAATTTAAGGTAGCACATCAAAAATAATGGAGAATTTGAGAAACCGATATTGCATTAACCCAAAAATCAATAAATCAATAATTTCAATTTGACAAGTGTCAATTTCGTAGCAGAGTAACATTTTGGGATGTAGAAATCATGGATTTTACCATAATACCCCTAAAAATTCCGTGATTTTACATTGATGCCCCTTTGGATCTCTCTCGTTAAAACCTCACAGGGATCTTGATAGACAACCTCAAGGAAACACCATAATATGCCCCGACATTTTAAGAACAACGTTGAATCTATCTATCTAACATTGATGTTGTTGGAAACCTCACCTGTTCGAATATTTTTAAAATGAAGAAATGTAATTTTAAAAATTATGTTCTTATAAATTAATGAATTTACATGAATGATCGTGCAAAGGATTATAGCACTAAAAGCAACAAAAAGTCAAACTCTTTAGTTTCTAAAGACACATGAAAGATTATAACTAAATGTCATTTGGTGAAATGTTGTGTTGCTTTTAATAGACCCCTGCATATCATAAAAAGTGTGATTTTTCATGAAAAAATTATTAAATAAATATTGATTTATTTAATTATTTACTTATCTTTGTTTTTAGATTTATAAATCTAACATATGTTTATGTTTTTTCTATTGAAAATGTATTTGATTTAAGAGATATCACTTCAACGCATCTTACTATACTCTATAAATACCATCCATATCACTTCATTTGGTGACATTAAAATATACAATATCAAACTCTTTGAATTATCAACCTATACCCTAAAATCTCTTTCACCTAAACCACATCTCAGATGGCTTATTTCTGGCTTCCGACGCATTTTACTGTTCAAAAGCAATTTGTGGCTTGCTGTGCAATTTTTTGGGCTTCATGACCTGTGGCTCACTGGCCCCACAAATCGTTGCCATTTTCCACTTCTGCAGTCCCCTTCAAATCCCGTGCTGTCACTTTCTGTCTCCCGATTCAGTGGGTAATGGGTATGGTTTTCTCTTTCCTTCCCGTGCTGTCATTCTGTCTCCATTTCTTTTCCCTTCCCTCCATTTGTTTATATTTCAAAATTTGAATTTAATTCTCATCCTCATCAATTTATCTCCCCCCTTTTTCATTTTTCTTCTTCTTCGTCTCTGTCAATCTTCACTCTCATGTTCATCATGAGTACCTAATCTTCAAAACCCCGCCATCTTCGTTGTCACTGGAAAAGAGGGGTTGTGCAAGCCACTGCTATGCATTTCTCAGTGCCTCTCGCTCCTGAAAATAATTTTCTTATCGTCGTCTCTCATCACAAAAGGCTCCCTCCTCTCTTCCATTTCAAATGCCAAAACCCCCTTCTTTCTAGGTATAGGTATTTTCTGCTTCGTTGATCCACCGAATCTACTTGACTGCTATTTCTGCTTCACTCTCCCCTTTGCTTTTTTTCTTTTCCTGCTTTTCCCGAGCTGTGTGATTCAAAGGAGGTGCATGAAATTCTACTCGATATATATCTAGCATAAGGGTGAGGGACTGATTATGTTTTTATTCACATCTATAGCATATCTACTGATTATGTTTTTATTCCTTTGGTTCTAGGAGGTTAACTTGTAAAATAAACATTTTACTAACACTTTCGATGCAGAGAAGGAGTTCAGTTTATGTTTGAATGTGTTTCAGGGCTACTTAGCACGGCAAATATTCACGGATGCATCCTGGCAGATGATATGGGCCAAGTGTATCCCGTCTTTCTTTTGATATCTTATGACATTATAGCAATAGATTATTCATTCCCCTCAGCATCTATCTTCACGAGGCTGCTTTTGTTACTTTTGGGAAAGACTTTGCAGTCAATCACACTTTTGTATACACTTCTTTGTCATGTATTTATTAAATATGTATTTCAAAAATCACACTTTTGCACGCGCCAATTATCTTTCTATTTAAAAAATCATGTATTTATTAAATATGAGATAAGGATCTCTACAATTTTAAGGAAATTTATATAATAAGGAGCATGTCTTTTTGGACTGTCATTTCCTTAGAGTGGCATGTTTTTGTTTGTCATTGAGAAAAGTGGTGGAAAACATTTCTCACATAAATATGCATGATTTACTAGAAGTCTGGTTGGCAATAAAAAATTTTCTATAAGTTTAAATATTTATAATATTCTCAAGAGAGTACAAAACTGATGCACATCATTTACATGGCAGAGAAGCATATAATTATCTGGCAAAAAAAAAAAAGCATATAATTAAAGGAGGCTGGAGGTTCACCAAGTCTTAGCATCTAAGTCTGGTATTACTGTCAGTGAAGCATTCTTCTGCATTAACTAACATATGATGTGGAGAAAAAGAACCTTGAAGATTGAGACCATTATTAAAGTCACCACTAACATAAACTACTTTATAAATATCATACTTTCTATCAAAAGTAGAGAAACGTTCAAGGTAAGGAAGCATCCACTTTCTGCAATCAAAGTTGAGAATCCAAGAGTAGCAAAATTGGAGGGATTTCCACACATTAAAGCATACGACTCTGGGCATGCTTTGGCCCTTCAAACACAGCCCTGAAGCGATGCCTTCGGTTTTGGCGAACCGGGACCGCAAGAGAGCGAGCACTGCGTAGCACAAGTCACTCAGGTCCTTCCTGGTGGTGGATACTGAGTGCATGGAGATTATATCACCACTGCAGAATTTTGCAGCAGAGGCACCATCTCTTGATTCTCCAGCATATGCATCAAGGAAGCTATGTTCTACTAACACTCCCATGCTTGATACACCTTTTAGCATTGATAACTGTACAGTGGAAAATTATCAGGGCTTGCTCATACATACATACATACATACATACATGCATACATACATGCATGCATGCATGCATGCATGCATACATACATACATACCCGTGTGTCTGTAAATATATTTTTTTTTGCCGATGTGTGTCTGTAAATATGTGTGTGTGTGTGTGGTGAGTCCGATATACGACTGAAGAAAATGCTTTGGATACACAAGTAAGAGTGACGGGTAGCAATAATTATTAATCCCTCATATCAACTATTTGATTCATGATTCTTTTACAAAATTTAATATTCTTTTAAAATTTAAATTTCTCATTCCATTGATTCTAAATATTGGAACTAGTTAGGGAGATTACTTTGATTCTAAAGGTAAAACTCAAATTTAAACTATTTCTATCAATTGCATATATTAAAGAGTTTCTTTCAATAAATAGTTTCTATATGGATGATTAAAGATGCTATTTTAGATAAACCCACATATATTTTTTTTTACATATAACTAAATTCAGTTCTTTTACATTTATAACTTAGTTATTTAATTCTTATATGTCATATCGAATATTTGTGTAAGGGTCAAATATAGAACTAAAGAATAAGCCATTCTTTTTAGATCGATACACATAGAGAAGATCACTTAGTGTGATGGGTACTACTTTCCTTCGTATCAACCATTTGTAATTCATTATCTCTTAGTTGTTTACTAATAAGAAAATGATGAAGGTAGATTTATTGATAACTAGTTTAAAACATTTAAAGATTGAATTGTGTAGTGAGAAGCAAAGTTAATGTTTAACTATAGAATTAAATAATTTTTTTCAAGTTAAACAATACTTCATCACATCGTTGATATAAAATCTAATTTGTTATACAACTTACAATACAAAGCATATCTTATATCTAGCACTGCAAATAGTATTATCTTTCTACAAAACAGCATTATCGAACCTAAATTGTGGGCTCATAGTTCTTAATTCTATAAACCTATAGGGACATATAAATATTTAGTTCAAGGATTGATTTCACTGAATTTATTTTATTCTTCTGTTCCTACTTTTAAATCATGAACCGGGTAACAATGTCACATTGTCTTATGTAAGGCTCATTCAAGTTCAATAAGAATATGCTGTTTTTTTTTTCAGTAAAAACTATTTATCAGTACTCTTTCAATAATACCCAATTAAATTTGAGTCGTGTTAGATCCCAAATAAAAACAAAACAGTTTTCTGCATGATATTTTTCACTTGCACACATTACTGTTGAAGTAATAGGCAAGTGCTGTAAATAGGGTGCTAGTAAGAAGATATATAAAAATCTAACTGCAAGTAGTTATTGCTCTTACAAGAGTTTCTGTCAACTGCCCTTTCTTTTCACTAGACCGCTTTTCCCATGCTCCATACCATATGATCTGTTATTACCCCACAAATATATTAATGAAGTCATAACATATATGTACACACACACACATATTCCATTAAAGAAGACAAATGATCCGGAAGAGTCCAAGGAAAACAGAGTAAACTAGTAGAAAAACATGTGTACTGGTTACCTTCTTTGATAACTACTATATATGATGAGAAAATCGATAGTTTGAAAACATTTTTGGCCAGCAGGACCTGAATTTAAGTATGGTACATTTTGTACATAAAATTCAATAGAGCACCAATATATTCTCAGTATAAAAGCATATCACGTCTTTTTGGTCCTTTAACCCACGCTATGCATTGTAAGGATTCTAGGTTATCGGATTCCGGAACAGGAAATCGAAGCTTAAATGCTAAGAGTATTCGAATCCTTAAGGTTAAAGCCAGGAAGATTGGTGTCGATAATATTTTTAAATTGGTGCTTATGACTACTTTCCCAATATAAGAATTGAAGTAAACAAGCATAGCTCTGAATCTGATGAGGTAGTGGACTTACCCAGGCGAAACTGAATACAAACCAGATTCTGCTTATATTACAAAGCCAAATAACCGATAAAGAGAGATGGAGAGTTGGGTGCAGAGAATGAAAACTGTTACTTCAAATTATTTTTTTTGTTCCTTTAGCATCCAGTTTTTGCGATTCAGTTTCATGTGGGTAAACTGAATACCTCATCTGATACCTAAGATCTGCCTCTGATGTTGCTTCAACCAAAGATTAAAGAAGAAAAATCTTACCAGGTTTCCATGGATGCTTCTGAATACAGAACTTTGCAAACAACCAAGGCTTTCGGTTTGTGAGGAGAACTTTTCGAGACCACGAACAAGATTTTCGACGATAACAACTGTTGGTTTGAAGACGAAAAAACTTATGTCAAGATTTTTGCTGTTGAAGGGGACATAGCAACACGCCATGGTTTTCTGTTATTGGTTTTTGTTTCTCTGTTCTTAGATTTTCGTGTCCGTGAAACTAACAAAAAGGATTCAAATATGAGAAGGCATAGTCATAGAACGCGGTCACGAGAGGCTTCGATCAACACATCTTCTCGCAAAGGTTGCTTTCTTGAATGAATCCTTCCAAATATTGAATTTTGTGTAGAGCAATTCAGTTGGTCGCTTACTTCTTTTTTCTTCTCTTTTCTTGTGGGTTACGTGTTTGTTTCGGTAAAAACGAAACAATTAAACAACTACTTATAATTTGAGAAGACTTTGAAGAAAAAGTCTATCACGTTTCTTGACTCCCTCAATTTGGTTGCTTTCTAAGAAACTCCTATTTGGTCTTCGTCCATAGATGCTTTTTTGAATGCTTCATTCGTATTTTAATTTGACTAATTACTTTTCTAGTTTATAACGGAAGAGTTATTGCGCTTGTTTGAGAACTTCATTTCCCTAACGGTACATACAAGTCGAGACAAAACCATTTCAAAATCCGTAAAATCATTTTGAAATCCATAAAAAACCATCTAGAAATTCGTAAAATCATCTAGAAATTGATAAACTCCTTTCTCCCAACGGAGTTCCCAAACACACATTGTCATGTAGCTAAAATATTTTCAACTTTAGATTAAATTTCATTTCCACCCCTGAATTTTTCAAGTTTAAATTTGATCCCTCAATTTTTGTTGGTAAAATCCCTCACTTACATTTGATCCCTCAATTTTTTTGGTAATATCCCTCAAACTCCATATGCATGCTATACCGTCCTTACAGGGTTCTCCTCCTCTTTAGTAATCATTTCCTACCATTCTTCTTATTGTCCCGCGATCACTGTGAAATCTAGAAATTTTCCCATGCAAGTCCCAGAACTCATAACTATCTCAAAAACCCTTACTCAACAAGTCTATCCTAACATCTCTATGAACCTTGAATATAATGTTCGTATATTTCTTACAAAAAACAACAACTTTGTTTGTCACTCCATGTTGAGTAGATGCCCATTCTAAAAAACTAGCCACTCCTCTAATGTTAGGTTGACTATATCTTTAATGCCTAACCAACTCTATCCATTTCTATCTCATAAAAATTTGAAGATGAATACTTATTTTTAGAAGAAATTAAATAAGGGGAAATGACAATAAATAGGAAAGTGAATAAACGTCAAAAAAATGCAACATGTTATTCTAACAATATATATGATTGAAAAAGGAAACATTCAAACCATTTAAACTTCTATATAACTTCCTTAACTTACTTCATTTGAAAATTATATACTAATTACGAACCACTTTACTCCCCTTCAATGCTTAAAATTAACCAACCAAGTGCAATTTTAAAACTTTGCAAAGTACTATTCATCGTTACTGTTCATTTGGACATTTCAGATTTTTGGCTAATTTCAAAAAATCATAATTAAATCTAGAAAAAAAATGAAACAAAGTGGTTCAAGTCTCTAATTTGAGATATTTAAGCTATCTATGTAACATACTAAATTTTTATTTAGAAGATTTAATTATCATAGAGAAGTAATTACTTATTTAGTATATTTAATTGTTATCTAGAATCAATATTTTTGTTAAGTATAATTTCTTAGATAATTATGTGTCTAAAAGAATCTATCATAAAGTGATGTATATAAATAAAAGAAGATCTTAAATAATTAAAAGATAATTTTATATATAGAAAAAAGTTAAAAAATGTAATAACATATTAAGGGGAACGTGGTCCCCCAATGAAATATACATACATATTAAGAAAAAAAAGAATCAAAAGGGAAAGTGGCTGCACGCATCACGTCATGGTGTGTATATCTCAGCGTCTTCTTCCCTTCCTTTTTCATCTCCTGCGGCGTCGTTGCTCTCATTGTGTGTAAGAGTTTGTTTCGGGATCAATTAGGTAATTAAAATTTCTTTCTTTCAATTTACCTCCTTCATGAAAGTTTTTTCTAAATAATTTTCTTTTTCTAATGGTAGCAATATCATACTGATAAGATGAATATTTAAGTTAAGGTTTGAGATAAAGATTGAGTTTTTGTAAGAACTATCTAATGAAAGGTAGAGGGGTAATAACTATGAATTTTCCTCCTTTTGAATTTATAATTGATTGTTGTTATAGTTTAAAGTAACTATTTAATTTAATCAGTTTATAATTTAATCTACATAGGTTATTTGCACGTATTAAGTTTTAGTTAACTATTTATTAGTGTTATTGAAGGTATTCTTAAAGTGTTAATCGGTTTATGTTGTTGAATAGATTAAGGATATATAATTTAACAGTTTTATATTTAAAACCCTAAACTTTAAATTGAAAATTGTGCAATTGAAATTGATCTACTCATTAATTATGCTTTTGGGTTGAGGGGAATAATTGAAATTAAATAGTTGAGAGACTATTGGGGACTATGAATTTCAAATGATTATTTCAAAACCTAAAAGATAGATAATCAAGTTGATTTTGTATGTATTAAACTTTTATCTACATTATTGTGTAGATTATTTTGAATGTGGTTGCTCTGTGATTTGGGCTGACAAGTATCCCGAAGTTGAGGTAACCAATGTTAATTCATTTTATATGCTTGCATGGATCGTAAGGTATTTTCGATACCTGAGTTATATATTACGAATCTTATCTCTATCGTTATATGTTCAATTTTAGTGAAGTGGGAAGTATTTTCTTTATTTATATAAGGGATATGTTTTTCATAGAGATATGAAGGATGAATTATTCATAATTTATCTTTATTTGTAACATACTGTAAATTTATGCATTTGTGGGGAACTGACATATTAGGTGGTATGGAAGTAGTTGGACGATCTTGTGATGATGGGATTTTGTGTAATGTATTGTGAATGTATCCGCGGTTGCCCCACTACTGATCATAGTGGTTGGCTGTATTGTGACTTAGACTCAAGTGGGAAGTCGGCCTAGACCCAGGTGGGAGGCTAGGTTTTATTGTGAGTCACACTCAGGTGGGGAGTCGGCCTAGACCTAGGAGGGAGGCCAAGATTTATTGTGACTCACACGCAAGTGGGGAGTCGTGATGGAGTAATATGGAGGAGTAGGATGGAGGGATCACTTGTGCATTCTTAATGTATCGATTGGAAAACCTTAATTTTGTTTAATATTATATTAACTCAACCTTCTCAGGCCACATCTCTTTTTGCTATGCTTCTTGAATTCTCAATCATTGATTCATTCCTTTGGCTAATTTCTTCAATGTCTGTTCTATGCCAATCTGCTATATCTCAGGTTTTGTCAACCTTACTACTTTAATCTTTACTAATACATTGCAGAGAAAGAGGGTTATCATTCTTCTCTTCTCATTAGCTCATCTGGTACCCAACCCTTTTTAGGGATTCTGTCCCTGACTACCATTAGCTCGTTCTTTCTCTTTTCATATTTGGGAATGGTTTACTCCACATGCCTTACTGTTACTCTTTTCTTTTTCATGGAACAACATAAGAAGCTTACAATGGTTTCCCATTAGAGTCCTGTTTATTCCTGTCTATCAGGAATTTGCTTTTCTCCCCGTCTCTCAGGAGGTAGCTTGCCTTGTGTTAGGGCAATTAGTCCCACGTATCCTTGTCTATCAGGGTTTGCCTCTCTTCCTGTCTATCAGGAACTGGCTCGCCTAACTGCAGTGATTTTAATCATCATACTCCTAACTGCGCGATTTTAATCATCATACACCTAACTGTGGCGATGGCACAGGAAAAATCACCGTCCCAAACTTAAAGAGATACTTTTTGGCTAAAGCTTTTTTGTTGGGTACTTCCTCTTCTTATCGTAACGCAACGTATCTCATCCCATCTAGAGAACCTTTCTTATCTTTCTTATTCAATTAGCAGTGGCATTTAGTGATGAGAATCTTCTCATATTCATGTTATGCCTGAGGGCCACACCTTTCTACAATGCCTAAAAACATAGTGAAATATCACTGGTTTAAATTGCATCTCTTAAGGTATCATTAAACTCTGTATTACTTGCCTTTACTATTTTGAGGTGTGCCATATCACTTCTTTCTCATCATCTATATCGTTATGATGCGCTACTTTACTTTTCTTTTGGTAGCTTTTAAGATTCCTTGGCCAATCTGCCTATGGTCATTTCAGCTTTGCAATTCATTCTCATATGAATCTTTTATCATATGAGGATTTAATCCTATATACTAGTAGATAGTTCATTACGAAGTATCCTTGACTCCGCTGCTAGTACTATGTCTTTATTGCTATTAAACTTAGGCTTGTTCCGTTGGGACATCTGTTGTGGTTACTGAACTTGTTGCTACTGTGTCTATCACAATCTATCTAGCTTACTTATAATAGTCATGAAGCCTTTCAGCAGCTCCAATACTTCTGGTACTGTCTACTTTCAAATTTCTTTAGGACATTATCCACAACTCATTCAACATCTGCCCAACTCATTCTCATACTTAATTGTCACAAGATATAGCCCAATACAACATTTTTGTATCATAATCATGTTTCAACTATTCACATCTTATGCCTCTGTTTACCTCTGGCATTATAGTCACTAGACAGGATTTTATCCTTGACTTTATCCAGTCTTCCTGCTTCTATAATTCATTTTAACCTCTAAATGATTCTGATGTATGGAATTTTATCTTTGATAGCATATTTCGTCCAGTACACGATTATATCCTAGCTCACTTAAGTTTAAGATGCATTATAACCTCAAATTTTACTGGACTATCAAAGATTCTTTCCTTCAACATTTCTTCCATCTCAATTTCAGAGGTAAGATTTATTCTCATCTATTACCCTCTGTCTCAAGCATGCTCTATCTACAACGAGATTAATACTCTCCGATCTCATAGATTTTATATCAGCTTCTGCTCTTTTATCATATCATCATAGCCACCTACGTTAACTTTCTGCTCAATGCATCGGCAACTACATTTTCTTTACCTAGATAATAGTTTATCTGGTAGTCATATTCTTTGAGCGATTCCATCCATCATCCCTATCTCAAGTTCAGCTCTTTCTGATCTTGTAAATACTTGAGATTCTTAGGTCACAATACAGCTTGATGGTTGCTCCATATAAATAATGCCTCCATATCTTTAGAGCATAAACTATAACTGCTAGATCCAATTCATGTGTGGGGTAATTCTCTTCATGTGGCTTTAACTGCCAAGAGGAATAAGCTACTACTCTCCCATGTTGCATTAACACACATCCCAGTCTGTGCTTGCTACAATCACCATAGACCACATAGGGTTCCTTTGGATCAGGGATTATTAATACAGGGGCCGAGGTTAGCTTTTTCTTTAACTCTTGAAAACTGGCCTCACATTTCTCATCCACGTAAAAGACTGGTTCCTTATTGTGAGCTTAGTCAGCAGTAAGGCAATCCGAGAAAAGTTTTGTATAAAACATTAGTAATAACCCGCTAGACCCAGAAAGCTCTTGACTTTGGTTACTATCCTAGGAAGATTCCATCTCAGTACTACCCCTATTTGAGTGTAGTCTATTGCGACTCCTTTATGAGAGATCAGGTACCTTAGGAAGTTCACTTCTGTTACTGTCCTAGGCTGATTCCGTCTCGGTATTGCCTTTACTTTGGCGTAGTCCACAATAACTCCTTCTAGAGAGATCAAGTGCCCTAGGAATTTCACTTATGTTATTGTCTTAGACCGATTCCATCTCAGTATTGCCTTTACCTTGTTGTAGTCTTCAACGACTCCTTCCTGAGAGGTCAGGTACTTTAGGACTCCTGTAACCAGCATTCACACTTACTGAGCTTAGCGTATAAATGTTTTTCTTTCAAAATCATTACTACAATTCTCATATGCCTTTCCTTGTTCTTTAAAGATTGGGAGCACACTAGGATATCAT
>JANTPZ010122599.1:0-16324 GCA_025593235.1 Vachellia pachyceras | reverse complement strand
ACTACAATAGAGTATAACACCCTCTGTTTTCTAACTCACTTTCAGCCCAATATACTCAAGATCCCATTCTTGAGTTTCTCACAAGTTTACAAGATATTTTGGCCTCAGATAACTCTCTAAAAAGAGTGGATGGCAAATAATGAAGCTCAGAGAGAATTAATGAAAGAATACAGAGAATGTAATAAATGCAGCTCTTAATGCTCAGTATGTTCGTTGTTGTTCTCTGTAATGAATGCTAGGCCTTTTATAGCTGAGAGTTGATGAAGTATCCGTTAGACTGCATTCAATAGCCGTTACTCTCATCAACGATCAATTGCTTCTGCATTAATGGCATTTAATGCTTCTGAGTCATATGACGGCGAATGTTGCAGAAGAACATTAATGTCTACGAACCTCGGACCATGCTTTGCTTCTTTCCTCAATGAGTGTTTTGAGCTCCTGCATTTATGAGGGCAGTCAGTATTCAAAATGTCATTACACAAATAAGGAAAGTAGGTGAGCAGCGTAGGTTGAGTGTGTCAGACATAAAGCTATCAGTGAGAGAGAGAGCTGGTACTCGAGCATAAGCTTTTGATACTCGAGTGTTGCTCATAAAATTTCAAGGAAAAGTTCAATACTTTGATGTGATGCTCGAGTGTTATGTGAGAGTGTTATGAAAAGAATCAAATACTCGAGTGATAAATCTCAGTGCTTGAGTGTTAATAATACTTTCTAGAAATACTCGAGTGTTCTGTGCAAGTGATCAAAAATAATTTTGACAAACCATAATACTCGAGTGCTGAAATCATGATACTCGAGTGATGGAAACACTTGAAGTGAATGCTGGAAGTGTTGAGATGGAGTATTGATGAATAGTGAAAGTTTTCACCCCGATACTCAAGTGAAGAAAAGCTGGTACTCGAGTGTTAGCTATGCTGGCAGTCAATACTTCCAGTGTTGGCTTCCAGTGTTGAGAGTTAAGCCACAACACTCGAGTGCTGGAAATCTGTGCTCGAGTGTTGTCTCTGGTGGAAGCTTTCACTTGAAGTCTTACTTGACAACACTGTCAAGAGTCTCAACACTCGAGTGTTACAAATGCAGTGCTTGAGTTTTGGCTATGCTGTTAGCCAATGCTGGAAGTGTTATCTGACAGTGTTGAGAAAAATGGTCAACACTCGAGTGCTGAGATTTAGTGCTCGAGTGTTGGTAATACTTTCAGCCAATACTTGAAGTGTTGACTTGAAGTGTTTTCAAAAACCTCAATACTCGAGTGCTGTAAACCTCAATAAACCTCTTGTGACCAAGGTATATCATCTTTCTTCCATGTTTAAGTTGGTAAAAGTGGTTTCTGGTTTACATATAGGGCATGCTTTATGTCCTTTTATATTATACGCTAATAAAATTCCATACGCAAGAAAGTTATTGATCGTGGTGAAAATAATTGAATGAAGCTTAAAGGACTCCTGCTTATATGCATCATGCACATCAATGCCTTCCTCCCACAACTTCTTTGAGTCCTTAATTAAAGGTGCCAAGAACACATAAATATCATTCCTCAATACTTGCTTTTGGTGCACACCCAAGGAGGTAAGTTATAAATCATAAAAAGAACCAACCACATACTATACGTGCTACTAAGAGCATCATAAAGGTTGATTCCATCTGTGCAGATCCCAAGATGAAGGTTTCTTGGCTTACTACCAAATTCAAGAAGCAATTTATCTATCTTTTTCCATTGAAGAGAATCGACCGGGTGCCAAGGATATTTTTCATTAGTTATTTTCTCTTTAAAATGCCATATTAACTTCTTCACTTATGTTGTATTAGCATACACATGTTTAAATCATGGTATTATTGGAAGATACCACAACATCTTTAAAGGTTGCCCTTTAGCTATCTCATAACCACAAACACCATCATTCTTCATCTTGTATCATGGAGTTTTGCATTTTGGACATTCACTTAGTTCTTCATACTCTTTTCTATACAATACACAATTATTGGAGTAAGTGTATATCTTTTTGTATTCTATTGCCAATATTTTCTTGGCCTCGTATATACGATTTGGAAGTACATTATGGTTAGAAGCATATCACTCAACAATTGAAGCAACCTGTGAAACTTGAATCGATCCACCCATTATTTGCTTTCAAATTCATTAATTTCAACATTGCTATCAAACTTGTATACTTACTACACCTCGAGTATAAAGGTGTCTCTACATCACTTCTTAAGTTGTCATATTTAGGTGATTGTGCAAAGGACTTCGCTCCAACATTATGAATCATGTCGTCCATTCTATCATTATACAAGTCTAACACAACTTCCTCTTTTTGGAAAGAAGAAGAAGTTCCTGCTTCACTACGCCATATCCATCTTCTATATCAAAGATTTATCTCGTCACATAGTACGTGATCCCTTATATAATCAACACATCTTTGACTCTCATTTAAACACTTCACACATGGACAAAAAGTATTCCATTTTTACTAGGTTTATTTCTTTTAGCAAATTTAATAAATTATTCCACCTCACTTTCATATTCTTCACTTCTCAAGGCATTCATCCAACTATGATACATGATGTTACCAACTAAACCGTTCCTAAAAATAGTTAACTTAAAAAATTCAAGAAAGCTATTTCAAAAATGAACAAATTTTTTTTCTAATTAATAATCTCAAACTCACTTTTAAAAAATTTCAGTATAATTTCATCATGAACATAAGGAATATAATAAATTTAACATCCATCAAATTAAGCAATTTAGGAGTAACACTTCATTATCTACTATCAATATCTAAAGCATAATGTTTCAGTATCAAAATGTCCTAACACCAATCAACTTCACCAAATATAGAAATTTTAAAATTTTAGAACAGTACAAAAACTATCATTTCAATATATCCAAGTACCAGGTAAAATGGAAAATATTTATATAACATAAAATAGTGACTTTGAAAAAATTGCTTGTGTACAAAGGTGTCGACTTTGGGAGCTGGGGCAGCTGTGTCTTCAACTTAGAAGTAGGGGCACAATGTTGTCAACTTCAAAGCAGGGGTGGTGTTCAGCAGTGAGTTGGAGCGTATACGCATTGTCCACTTCAAATGCAGTGGCACAAGCACAGTGAATGTAAGCGGAGGTGAGCTTCGTAGGGAAAGCAACAGTGATCGTGAGTCCATATATGGTGGGTGATCACAACAAAGTAGAAAAGAAAATGGAAGCAGAGGAGGAGGGAAAATATGGAAACAATCGAGGATGAAAAATGGTGTCTGAAAGGAGGAGAGTGGGTTTTAAAAACCATATAATGTCCACCAAATTAGAGGCTAGACGTTAGAGCATTGAACTCTCACATCCAGCCACTCGACGATGCTGGATGTGGGAAGTTAACTTCTCTCATATACCTCATAAGATAGGTGGGAGGGTCACCCCCTCTCACATCCAGCCAGATGGACTATCTCACGTCCAACCTCACAACTGGACGTAAGATTTACACCATAAACTATTTAAAAATAAAACAGAAGCTCAGGATATGTTTTTGGCATAGATTATAAAGATGAGAAACGTTCCCATACATGCAGGGTGACATTGTGAAAGAGACAGAGTAACTTGGAAGGGAGGTTTGAATAGTTTGGGATATGACAATCCACATCCTTCTTTAAAGACGCTACCACTTGAAATAAGAAGAAATGGCCATTTCAAGTGGCATGCGCACCATAAAAAGGAAAGCACACTAAAATTATGACACACATACATTTAACACCGTTTCTTGCAACTTATAACTGAATACTAGGATTTTAGAATTGTGAAATAAAAATTCTTTCACTCTTTCCCTTTTGATATAGGATCATTTCAACAGTTTTGGTGAGAACAAAGTAAATAAAAGAAGCATCTCGTAAATGAGTACAGATTCAGCAGTATCATATGAATGGAAAAACAACTAGTATCAGCATATACATGAGTTATAGAAGCAAATACATTGGACATAGTTATAATTTTTTGAAATACACGAGTAAAACGTCAAAGGAAGAAAGAAATTAGGAAATAGGTACACGAGGCAACAAAATCAGGTAGTGTATGCAAGATCATATCGAGTTAGTACAAGTAATATATTCACACACCAAATCATTATTGTACACCCATAAATGAACTTAGTTTAGTATCAAGTCTCAACAAGATAGCAATAACAATTTGTTAACCATGTTAATGAAGTTGTTATTTTTGCTATGTTTTCAAATCATCATGTGTATTTAAGTATCTCCTAAAATATTTTTGTCCAATCTTCTCTTTTAGTGATACTTCATTGTAAAATATGCACCTTAACCCTTCTCTAACTGCCACATTAGCAATACTCAAATCCACGTCAGTTGCCATGTATGCATAAACTAATGACATTTTCACAGACTTAGTGGAGTTATTATTTCTGATACATTTACAATTTTTAATGTGTATTTAAGATAGCATCAAAATATTTTTGTTCAATTCACTCTTTAGCAACACATCGTTGTTAAATATGCACTTTAACCTTTGTTTTTTCCCTTGTTGACATACACATTAACCTATGAAACCGTTATTTCAACTATAAAACATTTTAAATTGTGAAATCATGAACATATACTAGTAATGTCTTTCGTAATATAAGGGAAGGCAGATATAATAGTTATGTCCACTAAATAAAGTTAACTCTAAATTTAATTACTACAACAATATATTATTAAAACTATTTGTTGTCTCCATAACATTGACACTTTAGAAAAGCACAAGTTTGTCCCTCATCTACTTCAAAGCCACATACACTTCCCTTACAAGTGGGACTTTCATGAGGAGTTCTATGCATCGTGCATAGAAGTCATCATTACAGGCAACTTCATCAACTTGATTAAGGTGACCCAGGATTCCTGCAATTGAGATATCATAAGCATGTGCCACTACTGCTTCCTCTGCCAATCTTTCTGCATGTTCTTCCCTTGCCATCAGTGCAATTGCATCCCCTATTTTTCCAGAGGCCGACCCTTACTTTTTCCTAGCATCACCTTTCATCCACAACCCCAACAAGGTAGCAATTATTCTGCCCCACTGGTGCTTCTACCTCTTATTCATGTTCTCCTCGTAGCCTTCGCTATTTTCATTAAAAGTCACAGAATTAAGCTTCGTACTCACACCGGTTGATGCCGATAATACTTCATCACTATCTCTAGACCCTTCTTCCAAATCAACTCAAGGTGTTCTGTCAGTTGGAAGTGTTGAACTTGATGGTGCCCACTGATGTGGTCCTGTCACGACCACATTTCCAAACAATTGGTTTGACTCATCTTGGAATTAGAGTCCCCTCAACCTAAATTTATAGTAATCTAGGACTTCCTAAACATTCAATACTAATAAAGTTACATAATATACAAAAGCTAGTACATGTGAAATAAATATTTAACATTATAAAAGTTAATTTCTTACCATTATTTTGTTCTCCTACTACTCTTCAGTGGCACTAACAGTCTTTCCCTCACAATCCCATCCCATGCCAATCTCATGAAGCAACCTTTGCCACAAGTACCATTCCTTTTGTCGGTAATCATGTTTGGTTTTTAGTTGCAACTTAGAGTACACTCTTAGTTTTTGTAGTAAAGCCATCACAAATTTCGCTCCATCTGATCTCGGTAAAGCTAGTACATTTTCTTCTTCTAAAATTAACATGTTCGATACACAAGTCAATGAACACCTTTGTAGTGTCCATATCCCATGAAGCTTTCTCCTTATCCTTACTTATTATGCTATACAACAAATACAACACTAAATACTAATCATAGCAAGAATATAAACATAAAAAACATCTTATGTTCCTCTAATCATACATCATATTGATAAGGAATTAGTAAAGCATTAGCAATTTAAGCCAATAAGAAAGGGCATTAGAAACATGCTTATATACATTTTATACCAGGTTACTAGCTCAAATATAAAAAAACTCTGAACATGTGAACAGTAAACAAGGACATACAATAGTCGGCTCTAACTTGTTTGATACAACAACACTACTAAGAATCTATAGCCTATAAAATATACACCCCTCACTGGAAAACTAGAAAGTTTCAAAAAATTGCATATAGCTAACCTAAGCAAATAGTAACCAACTATGTATTAGGAAAATAAAATTGCAAACTCAAGTTCGACACATGAAGAAAATGATAATGAAGAGGAGAGGAGACTTCTTATCAAGCAAGACGACACAAAAACCACTACTCCAACTCACCAATAATCAAGGAAGATTATTCTAACAAGCCAAGGAGTGATAGATCTAACAACCCTAATTAGGAACTTTCATCTATTCAAAGTTGAGGAGAAACTCACATGCGAGCATGCTCTTTGAAGGGAAGACAATAGGCAGGGATGGCAGGGCCTCGAGGCTACAGTGTTGAATTGGGGAAGAAGAGTTGATGAGAAAGTAGAAGGGATTCAGTGTGTCATTTATGAAAGTTATTAACACACCTACGAGAGAACCACCGATCAAAAAATGTTTAAATTTTTTACACATTACATTGTCGGTTATCATAATATGCACCGTATTTACCATTTATGTCCTTTAGTATTGTCTTTGATTAATAATTTAAAATAGACAGCTAATATAATAAATTAAAAAGTACATGTCTAATAAGATTTGAAGAAATGTAGTCATTAGTCAAAAAACGAATTGATGACTAAAAATACACAACAAATGTCCATGTAAGTTATAACTAATTACTTAAATTATAGATATTTTCCATTTGGACAACTGAACAATTAAGGCGTCGGTTATTTACGTAACCGACGATGTATATGATGAATATTTAACTTTATGCGTCGCATGTTATTAATAAGCAATGAGAAAGTGTTTTGCAACTTCAATTTTATTATGGAAATGCCACCTCCTTTTTATGACGTTGGTTTCATTTTTAACCGACGTTAAAAGACGACGTTAAATTACGTTTGTGTAGTAGTGTATGATTTAATATTTTCACCTTATGTTTTGAACCATAAAGAGTATAGTCAATGGTTCATAATATAAGTCATCAGACTAAATCATAGAAATGGAGAAATGATAGTTAACTTAATTTTTTTTATCAAATTCATCCATATTAAGTGAGATTTTTAATGAAAAACAAAAATACAATGAGCTATGTTAGCCATTAATTATATAATTAAAATTAATAAATAAGTATTAATTACTTTTCAGGTGACTTATATTATGAACTAAATATTTTTTTGTTGTAGTGATTTATATTGAGAAGTTGGGTGAACATACGATGTTTTAGACATTTTTTTATGCAAATTAAAAAAAGTTGGGGGCATGGGACCTTTTACGATGCGTAACTGAGGTTTCACATTATATAATTAACCTTCTCATAATATGCAACTGAGTTTTCACAATATGCAAGTGAGCTTCCACAAAGGTGCAAAATGGTCCATATGCAAATACAAGTGAACTTCTATATTATGCAAGTGAGCTTCCGTAAACTTTAAAATCAGTCGGATCCTATTCTACAATTAATATGGTAATGTGGGATTTATCCCCAATTCTAATATTCCATATGCAAAATGGCCCATATACAAATGCAAGTGGATTTCCATAATATGCAAGTGAGCTTTCCGTTGTTTTATCTTTTCAAAAGTATTCCAATATTCCAATTATATCACACTATTAATTAAAGGAAAGTTTTATAATGCCTTCTCAAGGTAAGCTACTAAATTAAATTGGTGAAAATGAAATATCATTTAATATTTTGACTAGACACTTTATAATTTAGACGAGACTTATTGAAATCAGCTAGAGTATATACTATAGCTTCTACTTCAAAAAAAAAAACTGATGTTTTGAGACCTAACAAATCCGGAATAATTATTTTTATATTTTTGTATACGAATCACTTATATATAATATTATAGATGTTACTAATTGTTGACGTGTTTTTATTCAATTTTTAAAAGGCAAATCACATCATGGCACAGCTCTTCGCATTGATATAGTAATTAATAACAACAACATAGGTATTCCTCATTCCTCATATATAGATTTTGCCCATTTATAGTCTACATAAGTAATATTTTTCATCAGACTTGTGCGCAAGCAATTTAAATATAGTATTGTGATATTTAGCTATAAGTTACTATATTAGACTTGATTATATATGTTACCATTATTTTAACCTTATCACTTGTCGGGGTTACATATTAATTATTTTATATTCTTTTTATACATTTGCCTAGCCAACTCTTATCCAGGCGCCAAGCTTATACGGATACTTCTTTTCAAAACTTTTGGAAAAATGTACAAATGATTCCTGAAAATAAATTTGAAGTTTTATGTTAGTCCTTAAAAAGTTTCGTTATTAAAATATTAAATTTTAATAAATTCCTTTAAAATAAATCTAACAAATGATGAATTGTCCAATTTATTATAGGAGCTATTTTTAACGTGATTTACGGTTCATGAGATAAATATACGAGATGAGTTATGTCTCATCTTGCAATTTAATTTTTATTTTAAAATTAACACTCAATAGGGAAAATCCTAATAAAAGAAGGTTGAATTACTTAAAATTCTAATTTGGATCGCTGAATTTAACAAATTTTCAATCAGGTTGTTTTACACAATTACGGATTTAAAAATTAGGTTAAATTACCTACACACCCCTTAGCTATTAAAAGTAAAAAAAATAATATTACTTTCAGTTTTGAAGAAAACCATGCTCTCATTTTTAGCAATTCTGCACCACCCCTATCCTTAGCAGTTTCACAATCGCCTTCCAATCTCTTACGCCACGTTCTTATGATGAATAGGGAGAGCAATTGTCTCTCTTCCCCAACCATAGCTGCCTTAAAATCGTTGAGCGGAAGACAACGGCCCTGAAACAAATCACGAAATCCGAAAATGTCTCACAATCACAAATTGAAAATGTTTCATGCGCGAAAGGGCAAGCATGTCTTTGGAGACAACATCATTGGGGAAGTCATCGGTGCCTGGTAGATCAAGAGCTCGGGGGTTCTTGTTGAATTCGTTCTCTCCCTTAAGCAAGGCACCCATGTTGTAGTATTCTTGTTGTTCGCTTTCATAATTGAGGATGAAAATTCCATAATATCATCCTACACTGGGCTCCAAGTGTCCCTGTAAAACTAGGCATTTAAAATTTAAAGAAGCCACTCAAATCCTACCATCAAAGGGCAAACCCACAAAGGCGCTCACGGAAGTTGAAGCTCTAGTTAATGCATTTCAAGGTGAGCCATTTTGTGCTTTTCAATGTGGCTATTTAATTGGAAGATTGGAAAATGTAGGATTCAAGATACAATGGGTAATGAAAAGCTTTCATCAGCAAATAAGACAAATGTGAGCATGCTCACATTTGTTTACTGACAAAACAAAAAAGGTGCAGCCAAATAATCAATAATTATTTAAACGCCTTTAATAAAACACAAAAAATTACAAACTAAAAGATTCCTATTAACGGTGGTTTTCAAACGGGGGGAAAGAGAAAGATTTTGGTAAAAATAAAGTAGTACCTAATGAAGATGAGGGATATCAAAATGAAGAGCAAAAGCCCCTGACACGAGAACTAAAGAAAGGAATAGGACTGTTAATGATATTCAAATATCTCTCTAGTCTTTTTTATGGTGACCAATGCTATTGCCGCTTGGAGAAACTGATGCATTCAGCCCTTTTTTGTTTCTTCAGAACTATTTTCAAAACTTGAGTGCCGGTGGTGCTAATGTTTAATTTGTGATAGAGAACTAGAAATAATATTATTTTTATTTTTTAACAACTAAGGAGTATGAAGGTAATTTGACCTAATTTTTAAATCCCTAATTATATCATACAACCTTATTAATGATTTATTAAGTTCAGCAAGCCAAATTAGAATTTGAATTATTCAACCATCTTTTATTAGGATTTTCTTACAGAAGAATATTTCTGTTCTACATTCTATCTACTCTTAAACAAATTTATCGAAATCAGAAAGATGCAACACGATCCAAATTGTTCACATCCAAATCCCATATGGATGAGCTAGACGGAGAATGAATATGATATAATTAGATCAAATCTTGGTGAAAGATGATATAATTATATCAATAATTGATGATTAATGTACTTTGAAATGCAATTCATTTCTACTAATAGAATAAATTCTATAAATGTGACATTTTAGAGGAGGATATTTACTTCTCCCTATTTGGCTAGTTCTGTGGCGTAAACTCATTAACTTAAAGTATTATGCTATTTTCATATTTATATTAATTAACACAAATAAGTTACTTTAACCTTAGATTTTGAACCGAATGGAGTATTACTGAACAACTCATTTAATAAGGACATTAGAAAAATTAAAAAAATTAACATATTAATTACATTAACTTCTTAATCTATAGATATGTGTGTGTGAGACAACCTTTAAAAAAATATAAAAATAAATGGAGGAAGAGTATAACTTCCATTCTTCTTAAAAAAAAATAATAAAACCCTAAGAGATATTTGGGTACGTATTATGAAGATGAATCATTTATGAGTATACAATTTTTTTTATAATGATTACATGAGTTATGAAAGAAGAAATAAGATTATAGATTATAAGACTTCTTCAGTCGTAACTTCAACTTAATGCCAACAAAAAAAAACAAATCTTTAGCACATGCAAATAATCGTTGGAATGGTGCAATCTGAGTTGGACGCAGATAGACTTCGTATTTCGATATTCTTATAGAAATCGACGTCAAAAGTTTTTTTTAACTAATGGAGATTAATTAATTAAATAATGGTGAGCTTGAATTTTCAATTGCTTTATAGTACGAGGATCTCTGATGAATTTGATTCGCTGTTCAGAGTACATTTGCCGCCCAAGCTGGAAAAAATCTTTAATTTGAAAATGCTTTCCTTTTTTCTGAGATCCTAAGAAAGAGGATTCATCACTTGTTCTTGTTGCTTACTTGAACTTTTCTTTACGCTTCAACTGTTCAAAAGAAATTTTATACTTTATTTCAGTGCACTCTTAAGCACTATTAATTAATATTTTTTGTTGTCCTTGGACATTTGTTGCTCCATTGACGAGGATCTCAACTTTTTAATTGTCCCAGATACAATGAATATTCTTATACTTGCATTTCACTTGTACATATGCGTTTGTGTGCGTGTGTATATGTTCATTTCGTTTAATTTATTTTTAGAGTAGAGAGAGAGTATCTTTTTTGTTCTTTAATATAAGCCACCTTATTAAATTTGTTATATAAATGTATAATAATACCTTTAATTTATTATTGTGTAAGCTGTTATTTCCCTATAAAGTGTATAGATTAGAGAAGGTTAAAATTCAAAGTTATTGTACCAAAAAAAATTCAAAGTTATTAAATTTTAAGATGTGATTAATTATATTTGAAGTTTTTATTGGTTTCGGTACGAAAAAAGTTAGGTGTTTCTTATGAATATGACCGAAGAGTATATAAGCATACACTACCTTTGTTTTAAATATATAAGGTGTTTTCACTAAAACATATTGATTAAGAAAAATAGCTAGGTAGTTAAGATTTTAAATTTTTACCGAACTTTATCTGCCTTTAATGTACTAGCGATCATTAATTGTTTGTCGGTAGGAGGTAAGCGGGAAGTACTCCCTTCAATTTTTAATATAAAATATACTTTGTAGTTGAAATTTTTCGTTAATTTATCTTATATTAAAAGGAATAATTCAGAAATACTCTCAGCAACATTTTAGATAAAATGTTATTAGTTGTTCTTAGAACTCCGTGAAGTGTCTTATACATATTAAAATTTAGGATTTTACATAATAGGCCTTATATCTGAAACTGCAGGAATGAGTGTGTGTGTGTGTGTGTGTGTATTGATTGTGAGGAGTATATTTTTATATATATGAATGTATCATCAAGATGGCGTGAATTGGTGATGAAGTTTATCAGTTTAAAACAATTTGAATTATTTACCGACGAGTCAACTATATATGTAAAACTAATGAAGTTAACCTGATTAACAGTAGAAAACAACAAAAAGAGAGCTAGTGTTTACATCTAGTTCTATTTATAATACCGTATCTCCTTAATATAAGATATATGTGACTTTTATTGTGGAAGTTAAGGAGTTGAATACATTACTTAAATATATTTATATTTATTATTTTTTCTTTAAATCAATTTGTCTAACTTATAAAATGATATATAAATTAATTATATACGTAAATATATACTTTTAAATAGTATATTTAACTTCTTTTGTCTCTCTAACAAAAGTTAATTGTATCCTATATCAAAGAACAAAGATAACACTTCTTTTTGTCTTGAATATAAGAGCAAATTTACATTTTTATTGAGGATTAATAATGCTACTTAATTAATATATTTATTATTTTCCTCTAAACTAATTTTTCTAACTTAAAACTAATATATAACATAATGATACATATAAGTATTTCATAATGTGTATATGTATGTTTGAATTAAACAATTTGTTTAGTTTTTTAATCTTCTTTAAAAAATTACTAGTTCTTATATTAAGGTTTAGATGTAGCATTTTATATACTAATTTTTCATACTGTAATTAAAGTCAATAACAATTCTTCATAGATCATTTTTTTAAAATTTTTTTGTTAGGCACAACTATAGGACCTATTAGAAGCAAGACCTATTCGGTACAACTATAATTAAGACACTCATGCATTACATCTCCATATTTTCTAATGAATATTTAAACATTGATGTCATTACACATTGAGAGATATTAACATTTACGATTTTGTCATTACAGTTCTTATATTAAGTCACGTTATGAGAGATTAACATCTTCTACGGCTATGTTTCAATATAACTTGTAATCTAAGTGCTTGTTTGGGAACTTCTTTCCCAAAACGATACACGCAAGCCGAGATAAAACCATCTTAAAATCTGTAAAAAAACCATCTCGAAATTCATAAAAACCACCTCGAAATCCGTAAAACCATCTAGAAATCCGTAAACTCCTTTCTTCCAATGGAACTCCCAAACACACACTAAAACTTCTCACACAGCTCTTATTAGCCTAAGGATTTCTTCACATTATTATCTTAATCAAAATAAGATAATTAATGCGATGATGCTTGGACAATAAAAAACTGTCATAGTGAGATGTCATTACAGAAAGTTCACTTTGATTCTAATTTGATTGTTTTGTTGTGTCTGTGTGGAGTATTGCCTTGTTTTAACTGGCAACTCAAGAGGTAACACTAATTAAAACACTTTCACCACCGCCATGAGTTTTGATTGTTTTAATTTATAGCATGACATCCAAATCAATAATGCTGATAAGGGTTATCTTTAATTGGGTCCTACAATACTTAAATATGATTAAGTAGAATACTGTATTAGATAATTTATTTTTTTTAGAAAGGAGTTTATTTGGTCAGTTGGTTTTAGGGTGTGTATGGTTGTTTATTATTTTCACTTAATTCTTTTTCAAAATTTTTCATTTTAATACTAAGAAATGGATACCTTTTAGGATGAAATTCCATCTAACTAGGATTGACAGATTCAGAAGGGGTGTTTATATACACTTTTTTCTTCTTCTTTTTTTTTTCACTTTGCACACAAATGGAGACAAAACTCTTTTCTCATACTTACTTGGCTTGCATAAAATCATTTTTCCAACGGATTCTCAGACAGGCATGCATCTAATAGCAAAATGAAAAATAATATGGAAAGAGGAGTAAAATAACACACACAAACACATACAAAAGCTAGCCAAACTGGGGCACCACCTTTGAACATCACTTCATCAATAAATGTGCATTCCAGTTGGATTGTGGTCCTGTAAATAAACAAGAGGATTAAATAGGTAGGTTGGTTTGGTAATTGAATGATTCTTACCTAGATACAACATGATATACAATAAATTAAGTATTTAATTAGTTATTGTTTAATGAGTTAGTGGTTAAAAGTTTTTTTCTATAAAAAAAGTTCTTTTGCAATGTATGTGACCATGAAATGCATTCTTAATTTCCATTCAGTCCGGGTTAGTGTCTCAATACATGGACAATGATGCATTGAATATATGGTTCTCTAGTCCTTAATGAAAGAGTTATTTATTCAATTTGAGCAAATTAAAGAAGTTAAATAAATTGTTTAGTTATAATTTATGTGACATGATTCCCAAAATACTCCTCTATAACGTTGGCTTATAAGCTTTTTGACCTTGTATATAAGAGATAAAAGTCTGTCTTACACTTAGGAACAAAATCCAACCCCTAACTAAAAGTTCTACATTTAGGACATAAGGAGTATTTATTATATAATTTAAGATGATTATTATTACATTACTATTATTTTTTTTCAATTTTTAATCTAACAATAAGAAAAGGACATTTTTATCCACGAAATCATTTTTTATTTAATTCTCTAACCTAGTTGATTTCATTATTTTTTTTTTGTGTAAGTACGGGGCAAAACCCATATCGCTTATGTCATTACTCTACGTGGGAAAAAAACTACCACAAAGTTATTATACGATTAGATCATCACTGTTGGAGGTGGCTTTATAAACCCAGTAGCCACTTCCCCTAACTCAAAACTCAGGTTTGCAAGATAATCAGCACTTGCATTACCTTCTCTATAAACATGCTTGATATATACATACTCAAATCTATCTAATTCTAACAATACACATTTTAATATATTGACCAGAGTCACATTCACTAGTTGATTTCATTCTACATATACTAAATAAGCCCTTAATATTTGTTTGTAGTTTGGTATTTGTTTCCTTGTATATCCTGCCACGTGAAACCTAATGTGTTTGGTTTGAAGGTAACGATAGTATGAATCAGGCTATATATTTAGTATTAAATTTTATTTTTCAAATTTCATACTCCTCTTACGTTTGATATATGACCTAATTGGGGAGTTGATCTTAATATTAAAATATGTTATATTAACTAACTTAACTAACATTTTAATATAATTAAATTAGATAAATATGTTACACATTTAAAATCAGATGGAGTATAATATATGAAAAAATATGTTTCTATCAAAGTGTAAACATATAAATTAAAGGATCTTGAATTCCAGATCACTTGTGACTTGATAGAATGTGTTATAGGATATAATCTACTCTGTACCCAATGGGCTAGCTTGTGGGCTTGGGCTCATGCATTATTGTATTGTCACCAAGGTCGTGGATAACTATCAACAAAAGCTGATACAATTGTCACCAAAAAAAAAAAAAGTTGATACAATTGATAAAGAATTGGTTTATAGTGTTTAAGATTGTGAGTTTAAATCCTGCAGCCGATATGAGAATCTTATTAGTGGGTAATATGTAAGTACTTCTGAAAGAGCTCTTTGAGCTTGAAGGCATGATCTGACTCTGATAAACCCCGAACCCAACTCATTTAAACTTTCTTACACCAAGAAAAAAAAAAGAAAAAGGTAGCAATCGTCATTAAAGTTAAATATAACGGAGGGGTTAAACATTGATAACTTGCCAAACCAAGGTTTAAATTTTTATCAGCAAAAGTCTCTGCATTTAATATTTGATTGTGTATCGGACATATAACTAATCGATTATATCAATATATTATTTTCAAAAAATATTCTCAACATATTATATAGAAGTGAAACAATCAATTATTTTTTATATTTAATGAAGTGATATTTTTTCAAAAAAAAATACATGAACACTACATATTTTTAAAGAGACAAAAATAAATATTTTCTTTTGAGATACGAGTAATTAACATGTTTCTGATATATTAATTATGGTTGTTGCATGCGGATATCATATTCTTTTATTTAATGGGTTGACTTGAAAGTCGTCATAATTAGTTTTCTGTCAGTGCCTCAGTTGTGTATGCTTGTTTGGGATGTGCATATATACTTTGATTTTGTTTTCCTTTCTTATTGGTTTTCATGAGTTATGTTCTTTTGGGCCTAAGTTCTTTTTTCTCTCGAGACACATATCAGTTTCTATTGGATTTGGGAGTAATTTTATTTTAAATACTATCTAATACTAAGTATGGATATATATTTAATGAAATTTTAAATATTGATTTACGTCATTGTATATAACACTAGTCAACCTTTCTGCTAAACTTGTTTTCTATTGGTGGCCCAACACTATTTATTTCTACTCAAAGGAGAGTTCAGACCCATTGGACCAAGTAAGCTTTTTATTACTATCATTGAAAAAAAAATCGGTTCGGACCGGCCGGTCCGACCGGTGAACCGCTGAACCGGCGGATTGACCGGTCCAAACCATAGTCAACCCGGTCAACGAGTTGACTCGGCGTTGACCGAGTCAACTCGGCCGGGTTGACGTTAACTCGCCCAACCCGCCGAGTTGGGCGGG
>JANTPZ010122598.1:0-18072 GCA_025593235.1 Vachellia pachyceras | reverse complement strand
ATTTGAGTAATATGTATTTACTCAAGCATAATTTATTGAAATAGAAAAAATCAGATTCGGGGAAAAAAATAAAAATAATAAAGAAAAAGAAAGCGGAGGGAAAATGAAGTCCCAGGGTTATACATCGTAATTTGCTCCTGTGCGTCATCTTACCCAATTTTAGCCAAGTTATTATTAGGTCATGTGAAGGGAGGGAGTTGGATTTTTCACATTAGCATCTTCCTTCTCCGCCCCAGCAGTCGTTGCTTCTGTCCGCCATGTTTTAAATTTGGGAGTTTATTTGTGTAAGTAAAACTACTTCTAATCATTAAATTTTTTTCGTGAAAATCATTCCCGTGTGGATTAATCTAATGGTATAATTCATTCGAGTAATAAAGCAGATTTCTTGTTTAGGATTTGGACGAAGTAGTAGAGTTTTGACAACATATGACTATATGATTGTAAAGCTAAATTATTAGTACATTTTTTTTTGTCAATTTCGGGCATTTTTGGGCCTATGGCCCCCGTGATTGCAAGCTGTCAGGCTTGGAAATTTTTTTGGCTAAAGAGGGAGGGCTTTAGAGTTAGTTGTTAGAGGAAGATGCTTGGATTAGATAGAGAGAGAGAGGGACGGGTATGTTGATATTATAATAGAAGTGCATAGTTGTAAATTGCTAGAAGTATTGAAGGGTATAATTGGAAGAAAATATCATTTCCATAGAACTCAAGCTAATTCCATAATGTAGGCTATGGAACCCAATTCCATAAAATTGATAGAAGTGGTAGTTCTGTAGAAGTGAGATCCAATGAAACAAACAATATAAATTTGCATTCCACATGGCATAATTCGCATCGACAACTCGCTTAAAGAGTTGAATGTCTTTTCTCTTTTCTTAATAAAAAGCATCATTGTACTATACATAATTTTGTTTGAGGTATTATTAGACACTAAATGCGAGCCAACATTTAATGAGGATATGGATATTAATTAGCAATGTTGTAAATGACCGCATCCTTCCATTAAAAACAATCCCTATTGGTAGAAGTCGAAGGTCTTTTTTATGTCATATTTTTTTGTTAAGCACTAGTATCATCATGTTGAAGTTAGTTATGTTTAAAAGATTGTCGGCCTCTAAATGTGAACAACGTGAATATTTAAATTTTAGTTTATCACGTTACAAAAGATCATACTCTTAGGTTAGATTTAACTACCTATAGCTGTGTCGTTTTACTTACTTTCAACCTTGTATATCCAAGGCTTATATATATATATATATATACATATGTATTTACAAAATACTGTAAGTTTTTATGTTTTAGTAAACCCAATTTATGAATGCTGGGATGTTGCAGTCCAATGATGCTACATACAAGGCTTTTTAAGTGTAAGTTATAAATTCGACTTGTACATTATTAGGAACCTGTGAGCCATGGCAATTTTTTTTTTGAAATCATGGCAAAAAATTACTTTATAATCCGTCAATGATACATAATTTTCACTGCACTAGAAATTGTTACACAACCAACATCAAAGACTTAAAATTGAAAATCTTGTTTGGTAAAAAAATTATTTTTATTAGCCTAAAATTGAACATGATCTCCCAACTTGCCAGTAGAGCAGTGACCAGATTAGGAAACAAGATAAACACCGGATGAAAATCACGTCGATATCAAGTTCTTTACGTATATTATGTCAAATTATCTAATCACACGTAAATTTAACGTAGTAGATACATAAAATTTAATTTAAGTATTTTCCATTTTATCCCTTGATGGAGAATTACACTATCAATTTGACACAGTTTATATGTAAATATTTAAGATATTAATATTAGCATGTGAACTATTTTTTTAATAGATATCTCGTATTTAATATTTGACTATGCTTTAAATGGGGTTATGTATTTTTGTAAAAGCAAAAAACTTTAGACTTTTAGCTTTAAAATCTAAGAATAAATTCAAATCAATTCAAAATATTTTTAATTTATTCCCTTGGCTAAAGTTCCATGTCACAGGGATCCAAAAAAATTATTATTATTTCCGGTCCTTACAATTAGATTAAATTTTAATTTTAATACATATAATCTCAAATATCAGTTTTTTCTCCTGATACCTAAAAGCATTAATTTAAACAAAATCTTTATAAAATTATAGAGATAAAAACAAGCTTTGACTCTATAAAAAATGAGAATTTAAAATTGCATTGATCAAAATTAAAATTCTATTAAACCTTATTACGGACAATAATATTAAACAAAATAAGCATCATACACATCGTTAGTGGGTTCAACTGGCGAAGGGATTGCGCTAGTACTCTCACCTAAAGGGAGATGGTTCAATCCTAGGGATTGCTACTTAATTGTGGCTCCAGTCACGGTATTTGGGAGGCATCACTACAATTAAGTGAAGTTGGGTTGACCTACCTGTATGGCCAGACCAAAGGGCTTGGCTTGCTCATCTTCTCGTAGGGACAGGCCCTAGTAGATCATGAGTTAGATCTCATATTTTTGGATCGTACATAAGCACAACCTGTTATTTAAAATTTCTGTATAAAAAAAAAATAAACGTCCTAGTGGCATTAAAAAAATTTCTTTATAAGGAGGCATGAGGCGATCGCTTAAATGGCCTTAACACGGCAATGGCCATATGCCAATTTGATCCATTTGACCATTTCTTCGCCGAACAATTACGGAAGCTCAATTCAGTACCCGTAGGAACAAGGAAGCTGAAGCCTGAATGTACTCTTTGTAATAAGAGGCCTCCGCTTTAATTGGTCCCTTCCCTTCTTTGCGACACAGTGACTCTTCGAGGATCCTAATCTTTTTAATGTGCCGACGTCGAAGGAAAAAAAGGTAATAAATTATCCAAAATTTGTTAAAAAAAATTGAAGTTTTCGCCTTTTCGCCTTTTCGATCTCTGTGTGGAGCTATCACTCAGCACATGTAATCATAACGTGACGGTAATCTCGCTCCTCATTCGCTTGTGCATGTGCTCTCTCCTCTCTCCCTCTCTCTCTCTCTCTCTACCCTTGCCGCAATCAGAAAAACCAACTGTTCCCAGTGAGTGACTCACAAGAAGCATTCAAATTGCAGAAAATCAAGGGGGTCTTGAGATCTTCCTCTACCTGGCGTTCAACCCAAGTTCTTCTCGCTTCACCGCTCAATCCGATCCAATCCACCAATGAAGGCCAGCAATGCTCTAAATCCTCTCATCACCTTTGAGCATAAAAGGTACTTGCTACTACACTTGTCTCCTGCAGTGTGTCAATCTCATCTTTGCTCTCTCCTCCAGGCGTCTTTAACCCCTTCAATTCTTCACGAATCCCTTTTCCTTTGGATTTTTCGTTCTGTGCTCTCGCCATCTGTTAGATCCATCAACAGTTTACTTCATCATATTGGTTTTCTTGCCGCCCCCTATTTGTTTGAGTTTAATCTGCAATTTACCTGGACCTCTTCTTTTTCGAAGACATTTATGCCCCGACTTTGCAATGGAACTTCACATTTCGACACTTTGATTTGCTTCGTGGTTTTGGGTTTTCAGTTTAGTTACTGTATTTTGAAGACCGATCTTGCTTTGATTTGGTTTTTATGTTGACGTCTATATTGGAATTGTATTCTTGATGGCGAGGGTCGAATGTGTTGTTTTTCTTTTCTTCATTTACTCAATAACTGGGAAGCGCGATGAGGCAATGCGGAACACTATGGGAAGTGGAGCGTGGGTTTTACGATAAATATGCTGTTGCCTAATCTAAGCCGCCCGATGGAAAGTAATTTGAGCTCAGTTGAACTTTGGTCCCTCCCCCCCCCCCAAAAAAAATCTTGACACAGTGTTTCTAATTCTTATCGGGTTCTTCTCTTGATAATCAATCTCTGTAATGCATTTTATTATGTTGTATTTTCTGGGTTATTTTCATTATTCTAAATCTGTTTATGATTAATGCTTGATGGTGTAAACAGGGACGCCTATGGGTTTACCGTGCGACCTCAGCACCTGCAAAGATACCGGGAATATGCTAACATATACAAGGTTTCATCATACTTCGGACTTATAATTCCTTTTTTGTCATTCTTAAATTTTGTTGTTTTTGAGGAAAGGTCGTATAAAGTCATGGAGATTTCATTTCCTCTCAAGTTGAAACGCTTAACAGAAAGGCAGATTCAAACATTGCAATTCTTGATTATATGTTAATGTCAGTTGTTATTACTTGCCACTTCTGTCATATATATTGCCTTTAAAGTAGAAGATCTTTAATATGTAATGCTCATGAGCTGTAATTTCAGGAGGAAGAAGAAGAAAGGTCAGATCGATGGAATTCCTTCCTAGATCGGCAAGCAGAATCTGTTCAAGTGGTTGAAAATAAACTAAATGTTGAGGAAAATGACAATATCTTGGAGGCTGAAGCTGGAGAGAAAGAAGCCTCAGGAAAGGGTGTTAATGGGTATGAGTCAGGCTGTCAGAGACCTGATTCTGATAATACAGTTGATAATGGCCGTAAAAAAGAGGAGTCACCAGCATCCAAGGCGAAAAAAGTTCATAGAGTTGAACTGTGGACAGAGATAAGACCATCCCTTCATACCATTGAGGATATGATGAGCAATCGTGTAAAGAAGTGTGTTGAAAGAAACAGGAAAAATGTCTTGAGAGATGAACATATGTTTGGAACCGGGAAATCACAATCTAATTCTGATGAGGTAAAATCACAAAAAGGAGCGTGTGAGGAGGACTCTGATGATGAGTTTTACGATGTAGAGAGGTCAGACCCTAGTCTAGATGTGCCTTCAGCTGATAGTTTGAATGCTTCTGCCAATGGTATTGCTGGTGATGCAACACCACTAGAGTCTTCATGTCCTTGGAAGGAAGAGCTGGAAGTTCTTGTTCGTGGGGGAGTGCCAATGGCGCTGAGGGGAGAGGTACATATATAATTTGGTTAATTTGTGTTTATTCATTCCCTGTGATTTAACCACTTGTTTCTTTTCTTTGTTTTAGCTTTGGCAAGCTTTTGTTGGTATAAAAGCAAGACGTGTAGAAAAGTATTATCAGGGCCTACTAACTCCTGAGAATGATTGTGCAAGTAAAATGGATCAACAAAGTATGCAGTCAAGTGACAAAGATGGAAAAGCAAATGTAGATTCCATCTGTTTACCAGAAAAATGGAAAGGGCAGATTGAAAAGGTCATTACCTATGATAATTCCCTATTGTTGTCGTTGTTGTGCCATTGCTTGTGTGTGCACACTTTTTTTTTTTAATCTGACTCTAAGGTCCCTCTACTTACAGTCTTTTGTTGTTTGTGCAGGATCTGCCTCGAACATTCCCTGGCCATCCTGCTTTGGATGAGGATGGTAGAAATGCTTTGAGGCGATTACTTACTGCGTATGCTAGACATAATCCTTCTGTTGGTTATTGCCAGGTCCTTGCTTCAAGAAATAGTTATATGTTTTCCTTATCCCAGTTATTTTTAGATAGGATATGTTTCCTTGTCTATAATATAGATGATTGTTTTAACTGTTTAGTTCATGTCACTATTGCAATGTGTATGATTTATGCTTATCAATGTGGCAATTAAATGGTATGAACAAGAATTTCAGCATTTAAATACATGTGTACCCAAGAATGAAAACACTATACTCAGATTCATGATGGTAACCTTCTGATCTGACTTAGGTTGTTGGAAATTGCAGGCTATGAACTTTTTTGCTGGACTATTACTGCTTATGATGCCAGAAGAAAATGCCTTTTGGTAGGTACAGAGATAGATTGTTGATTGGCTTTTCAGGATATATGAAGTTTGACCGTGCTCGTGCCATAGTATTGACTATAGGGAAAACATCAATATAAATGTTTCTGCATCTATAAGCACTCTATTCTGAAGTAGTGTCTGACTGATTGCTTCAGGCCTGCAGGGCATCTTTAACATTGTTAAGCTTATGTCTAAATTTTTAAACCTATTTATCCGCAACTATGATTTTTCTCAGGACCTTGTTGGGCATTTTAGATGATTATTTTGATGGTTATTACTCTGAGGAAATGATAGAGTCTCAGGTGGTGTTTTCTATTTCATTCTATTCTATGTATTCATTAGCAAATTTAACAACGCATTATAACTGCTGTTGGACATTTTATTTTCACTTAATTAGGTGGACCAACTTGTTTTTGAGGAGTTGGTGCGGGAGAGGTTTCCCAAATTGGGTTTGTATTATGTCAATCATTTCTATCTCTCCTAGTGGATTTAGTTTTGAGTTTCATTGTTTACTTCTTAAATCAATTTTACTTCATGTGCAGTCAATCATCTAGATTACCTGGGAGTGCAGGTGGCATGGGTTACTGGACCATGGTTCCTTTCCATATTCATGAACATGCTTCCTTGGGAAAGTGGTCAGGTTTTATACTTTATCTATTGAGTTGTGTACCACATGGTCTTGTCTTGTCATCTGTCTTAAAAATTCTCGTAAATCATATCATTGTTCTTCATTTGATAGAACTGTTTTCTGATTTATTGGAAATGCTTTGATTTCAGTTCTACGAGTCTGGGATGTGCTTCTTTTTGAAGGAAACCGTGTCATGCTATTTAGAACTGCACTTGCTTTAATGGAGCTATATGGTACTGGGTAGAAAATTGAATTTTTATGCTTCTATAACTTTTTTTTTCTGGGTTCATATGTTTTGCTGTATTTTTGGAGAAAATAAACTATTAAAATACTCTTTTTGTAGTGCTTAGTTTCACTCTGTTTATATTAGGCCCTGCATTGGTAACAACGAAAGATGCTGGAGATGCAATAACTTTGCTTCAATCATTAGCTGGCTCTACATTTGATAGTAGTCAGCTTGTATTGACTGCTTGCATGGGTTACCAAAATGTAAATGAAGTTCGATTACTAGAACTTCGAAATAAACATCGACCAGCTGTAATAGCTGCAGTTGAAGAAAGATCAAAAGGTCTCAAAGCTTGGAGAGATTCTCAGGGTCTGGCATCTAAGCTATTTGGTTTTAAACATGATCCTAAATCAACAACAGAGACAGATAAAGCGGAGCAATTGATTAATGGTAGTTTATCACGTACAGAATCTAGTTCCACTAATGCGGATGAGATTGTCATTAGCCTGACTGGAGATGGTGAAGTAGATACTGTTCCAGGTCTGCAAGAGCAGGTTGCTGTGCCTTTCGTGTTATACAATTGCCTTGATTATTTTGGATGATAGTGAATTTAAATTTTGGAATATGAAAACATAGTATTATGTCTAGATTCATGTTTTTATTATTTGTTCTCCAATCGAATCATGTGTGTTTCATTAAAAATTTGATTGAAATTAGAGCATCCCTATCAAATGATGATATGCTCATATGTAGTGAACTCCATGTAGGTATCATGGTTGAAGAGTGAGCTTTGCAGATTGCTAGAGGAAAAAAGATCAGCTGTGCTAAGGTACTTGAACTAATGCTGATTCGTCTGTTTTATAGTGTTTTCCAATTTAACTGGTTTTATGTGCCTCAATATTGCCAGTTGTCTTGTGTTCTTTAATCCTGCCTCTTTTAAATTTTCTACCTTCAAATTATATCGAAAAGTTGAATTGATTTTAAATGAGAATAAACTCTTAAAACAATTTTGCAACAATTAGGCGTTAGCGTCTTGTACATTAAATCTAGATCATTTAACAATATTTGAAGCAGTGAAGCCATGTTAGAAATGTCAGGAATGAATAGAATAGATTGGCAATGTTAGCTTCAACTTTTATCCAGCTTGGGAGGGGGACTTGAAATCATATTGTACTGCTTTTAATTATGAGAAAATTGTCTCAACTTAGTCAACTATTTATTGGGTTATTTTTTGAACCTTTGTATCCTTTATTTTGCTTGAATTGTGGCTTATTTCACGGGATGTTAATGGAAAATATTTGGCCACAATTCATTTTTTTTACTGATTTTAATGGAAGTGGCAAACTTGTTGCCATGGCCCCTATAAATAGTTTGTAATTTCATTTGAATTATTTAAGCTGTTCTAAGCTTTATTATTTTATAAAATTGTATGCATTTGATTGGCTGGAAGGATCTATAGATTTTGCTTGGTAGTGGGAGAAGTCAAAATCCGAAGTTTCAGTGTTAGAAATTTCTATATGATTTTTAAAATCTGACATTTTGGATCAAGTGTATATATATTTTTGCCTCCCTGTCCTTAGAGTTGGTTAGTTCTTTATTTTTTATGTCAGGGTGTGAACTTTTCCGTGATAGTTGGAATGATCATGTACTCTGTATAGCATTAACACTCCTAAATTCTAATGCCCGTTTCAGAGCGGAGGAGCTTGAAACAGCATTGATGGAGATGGTCAAGCAGGATAATAGGCGACAACTGAGTGCCAAGGTATATTCTAATTCCAAAAGGCAGTTTTATTTTTTCCATAATGATGTGCTGTTTGTGTGGCAGGTTTCCATTGTGATTTATTGCTTTGTTGAATTTGCTGCGGTTGCTGAACTTGGTCTAGCACTGGAACAGGACTCTATAAAATAACCCAGAGAAAACCCATACCTGTTATATCAACTTTTATAAACATAATATAATTTCAGTCTTTTATCCTTCCAGAACTGTTAATTGGACTTTACTAGAGTTGCTGTTCATTAAACTTACGATGCTGCTCTGAAGTTTAAAGATTTTAAACGTGAACACTTGAAACCAGCTTCTGTGCAGGTCCAATACTACAAAGCTTATTGATTGATGCTATAGGGACCTTCATTTTGAAAAACTCGAGCAAAATGCGAGATCCCCATATCAATTGACAATGTGTGGCCAAGAATTAATTTTTTTTACACTCTATTCTATGCATTTTGCCAAATCCTGCATTGGATTTGGCATTGTTTACTTGACCTTTTATCGTGGCAATGATGGTTTGAACATGTAACTAAACATAGGCTGTCAAGAAAGGTAGCTATATATAATTTCTTGGTATCGAAGCTTTATTTTTTTCCTTAGTTGTTGAACTTACCGCATTAATTCTCATCATCTTCAGGTTGAGCAGTTGGAGCAAGAGATTTCTGTGCTTCAGCAGGCACTTGCTGATAAGCAAGAGCAGGAAACTGCTATGCTTCAGGTCTCAATTTTGTTCAATTTCTTATTTACTTTTGAAGGGAAAAATGTTCTTGTGCAAAGTTGAAAGATTTTTTTGCCGATCTCACAGGTCTTGATGCGGGTAGAGCAAGAGCAGAAGGTCACTGAGGATGCTCGTAGGTTTGCAGAGCAAGACGCAGAAGCACAAAGATATGCTGCCCAAGTGCTTCAGGTTCCCCCCCCCCCCACACTTCTTAAAAAAACATATAAATTTTTATTTACTATTTTTAATCTATCTTCTGTTGCCTTTACATTTCTTGTTATGTGGTGAGCATGGAAGAGAGTTTATTCAACATGTTAGACACTTGTTACAATACTGTAACTCCCTATTTATGCTAATGAGAGATTTATTTAATTTCAACTATCACTTATTGTTAAATGACAATAGCTAGTGTTCAACGTTTCACTTGCACCAGCTCTATGTGACCATATGTTTAATCTTCTCGACTAGACCTTGGTTCTATCTGACTCAGAGATCCCTTAAACCGTTAAACAGCTCAAGTGAGTCATCTTCTAGCACAACACACCACTTAAAGTGAGAGTTCCCCCCTTAGAGGTAAATTCAATTTCTGCAGTCCCTTTGCCCTTGATTTGGACCCTTGAAACATTTCCCATGTAGAGCACATCATCATCTTTTTCCTTCAATGTCTTGAAAATGTCCATGTTCTTGTACACATGATGAACCACGGGGGGTGGACTCTTGTGCAACTTGCCATGAGAATAAGGATTTCTTTAAGACATTGAAGGAGAAGATGGGATGTGCTTTACATCCAAAATGCTTCAAGTGTCCAAGTTAAAAGCAAAGAGATCGAAAATTGAATTTATTTATGGAAAAACTCTCTTTAAGAGATGTCTGTGATGCCTTATTGTGTCTTGTTTTATTCCATTCATCTATTTTGTAAACTCTACTTGTATATGTCTTATTCCATAGCTTCGTCAACACTTCATTATATTGCCAGGTTATGTTGAATGCAATGGTAAATTTTCAGACCGCAATAAATTACAATTTTTAATACCTAATGGCTGATGGCATCATGCGATATATGTAATGAACTTTGGATGATGTTTTGTCATTTGGCAGGAAAAATATGAAGAAGCCACTGCCGCGCTTGCTGAAATGGAGAAGAGAGCAGTCATGGCAGAATCAATGCTGGAGGCTACCTTGCAGTATCAATCTGGCCAAGTTAAAGTGCAATCATCCCCACGGTATGTCAAGTTTGCCAAATATCTTGTTCTCTAACTGTATGTCTATGGTTAAAAATGGGTGTTCTTTCCAAATTTTTGTCATGAAACTCAGTTCCACCCTGGACATGTTACCAAGCATCTCTTTTCATATAAAATTGGGAATAGGTGAAGTCTTTGATATGAGAAAGGATATCCAAGAGTTACCGCTATTATGTTTGATCATAAGCAGGGCCCTAGATTATCTTGACCCTAATTCTTTGTTGCTTTACAGGGCTTTGCAGCCTGACTCCCCAGCATCACGGAATAATCAAGAGTCAATGCCAGATGTGCCTCCGAGGAGAATAAGCTTACTTTCTCGTCCATTTGGCCTCGGATGGCGTGATCGAAACAAGGTTAGTCTATTCATTATGCTCAGTGTTTTTAGTTGGGTTTCTAACTACTAGAAAATTTAGGATTCTCTAGGTATTCAGAATTAAATAGAATGAAAAGGAGAATATAATAAAAAATAATAATTTTGTGAATTAAAATTCTCTTTCCTTTTGATAAGAGAAATGATCAAAATGAACAGTTCTTGTTAAGTAATGATAATGGAGATATAATAACCAAGACATATCTCAATTTTCATGAAAAAAAAAAAAGACTCTTTCCTATTTTTGAACCAGCAGGCAGGGTGATGATTATTTGTTGACTGCCTCAGGGGAAACCAACTAATACTGAAGAGCCAGCGAAGCCTACGGATGCAGAAGAGCCACCTAAGCCGTCGAATGCAGAAGAGCCAGCGAAGCCGACTAATGCGGAAGAGCAAGCTGAAGGGAAAGCCACCATTGAGGGACAAAGTACAAGCAGTCAGCAAGAGAGTAATGGCCTTAAAATACAGGATGAGCAGTGGGAAAAGAGATAATAGAAAATATGTATTTTAAGTGTCCTTCCCATGAAAATTTAATGAGGAAGTAGTTTCTCGTTTGCAATTTTTGTTTAGAGTGAACATGTAATTCATTCATTGTTCGTTCACTAAGATGCCATAGAATAATATATAGTGTATTTGTAAAAGGGAAGAAACGGGTTGAGCTCCATTATTGCATTACTTTCGTTTGTATTGTTCTGACTGAAGGGCTGGACTTTATAGTGCCTGTTTGGGAAGCCATTTTCCCAAACGGTGCACGTAAGCCGAGACAAAACCATCTCGAAATCTGTAAAAACCATCTCGAAATTCATAAAAACCATCTTGAAATCCGTAAAACCATCTCGAAATTCCCAAAAAGGCCTCAAAATTTGTAAAATTCATTTTCCCAACGGAGTTCCCAAACAAGCACTATAAAATTTTATGTATCAAATTCAACTCATCCGCCAATTCCTTAGTCATAGTTAAATTAATTAAATTCAACAATTTATATTTATAATTCAAATTTTAGTTTTTACCCACTTATTGTATAGGAATAGGCATGAACTGACAACTTCACTTTTAAATAAGATTGGCATAAAATGAATTCCAATACAGCATTTTAAAATAATTTGTGATTCATTAAATATTTTTTAACTGCCACCATCATGGATACTTTAATTATTTAGGTAAATTGATCATCAGGTTGTAAGCAACCTAATTAATGAACAAAAGATCTTAAATATTAGTAAAATTACCATCAAGTCTCAATTGTAGCTGGTTCGGGTTGTTATTGATGGCTGACGACCAGCTACTCTAGGACCTGATAGTAATTTTATCAATATTTAGGATCTTTTGTTCATTAATTCCTTTATTTGAAACATGAGATAAATTTCTCAATTATTTGATTCTTGAAAAAATACCTCCAAACTTCAAAATACTTTACCATGCATCTTAACTAAGAGTAAAAGTTTGTTGCCATCGGATTATAAATTTATAAGACTAACAATTACAGGAAAATTAAAATTTCTTAGAACATCTTCATATTATTTCATCCAAAAAAAAATCTTTATATTTAATATTTTTAATAAGAAAGGGTTTTTCAGGACAAAAAAATAAGAAAGGGTTTCAGGCTTTCAGCAACCACCGCCAGCAGAGTCACCGCCTCTTTGGCACGGGGGTTTCTGTTCGTCCACACCCTGTTCGTCTACCGGTTGAACCGTGAACTTGGAGTGACACAACGAGTAGATGGAGCCTCATGCTTCGAACCTTCTGGACGAGGCCCTAGGGTTTCACGGCCAGGACAAAGCTGCCCGTCTCGGCGGTCGATTCGTGCTTGTTGAAGATTGCTTAGAAACCAGTGGAGCTTTCGTTCTTCACCAACTCGTCAAGCGCTCTCTCTTTTCTCATCCTTCCTCTGTCGTCATCTTCCTTGCATTCAATCACCCATTTGCTCACTACGACCGCATCCTCAGAAAACTCGTCTGTTTCCTACTCCTTTTATCTCTTTCGTAATTCTAAGTTGCTTTGTATTCAATTTATTTATCAAGTGCTAATGGTAATGATTTTTCTATTTGTGATAATAGTGTGGTATGAATCATTATTATTGTTCCTCAATTTTTTGTGAAGGAAAAGGATGCCTGTTTCTGGATTATTAGCTAGGAGAAGAAGATAATGAAAACTTTTCGACGAACCCTTCAAAGTTTTCCATTCCCTTTTTTAATTCCTTTAAGTTGAGGAATTTTGCAGCAGAAATTGTTTCCATCTCCAAAACATGCTCTAATGTTTTTGGTTCCGTCATTATATCATCACTGAACTTCTTGCCTCGATAATCCATACGAATTTATTGATGCCATTTGCCAGATCATTTTTTTAATTGTTTTAGTTTTATTTGTTTGAAGTTATTGTAAAATTTTGAATATCACACAAGTATGGGACAGTTTAATCCATAGGTGTTAAAGCTTCTACTTGTACTTGCTTTTTACATTTCCGGGTAAACTTTGTTGTTGTTGAATTATAGATAAACCGCAGATAGATTGTGTTACTTACTACTAATGCTTCTTGTTTCAGGGTTGCAACTTGGCTGCTCAAAGAGATAATAGTAGATTCTTTTTTATTGACATGCTTATGTGGCAGTGCCCAGGTGAGAAAATAAGGTAATAATATCTAGTTCTATTTTGTCACCTTGATGCTTGTGATTCTATTTAAAAAATTTAAATAATTTTGGGGTAACTCTATTTAGACAGTAACCGGCTGGTTTTTTAACTGCGATGATCCTTGCAAACCCACCAGCCACCTAATTTCTGGCTGATCATCATAGACTACTCATAAACGAGGATAAGATAGACAAATTACCTTCTGATGAGAAATTGAGGATGAATTGAGCTGCATGGTATAGTTGGGTCTACTGCATGTACACTTTCCGTTTTTTGTTTATTTTTTGTATAACCCTTTGGGCCACCCAGACCCAGTGCTATGGGTTTTGAAGCTTCATAAAATAGTAAGAAGGGGCAGAGATGTGTTTCAAGCAACAAGGTATCGGGCAAAGTAGCCTTAAAGCTTAATGGAAGTAGTAATATATGCTAAGTACTGCTTGCAGTTTGTAGGTGTTGTAAGTTTTTGATAGGTGATTCTTGTATTCATCCTGGAATGTTTTGTGCTTAAAGCAAAACCAACAGCATATGATGTTAATACTAGTTATCTTAGCTTTGGGACTATTCGCAAGAGAAATTTCACATAACGCTTTTGGGGTGGAAAAATAATAGTAACTACTAATCACTAATTACTAATTTTAGTGTTATTGATGACTAGATGAAGGAGAACTTGCTCAAAATTGGCTTGCCGCTCTGTTTGAGAAAATTGAAGGAGTAATCAGCTCATTACACCCGGACCGCAAGAATTTTGTTACCATCATGATGGATGATGTGTCCCTGTTGGAAGTGGCTGCTAATGGCTCTTCAAATGATGTTTTAGACTTTCTGCATTATTGCCTGACTTTAACATTAGAATTTGTAAGATGAATATGTACCTGACATTTCTTTCTTTCTTTGTTTTTTTTTTTTTTGCCCTTGTGGTTTCATGCTTTACTTCAGAGTAAATGTGATTTATTCCTTGACTTCCAAGGATAAAATAAATTTCGTGCTCAAAAAGTTTCCCCCTATCAAAATGGTTCTACCAGGTTTAGTCATAGTCACTGGACAAATTCGCTGATGTTACTCAAATGAAAGGCCATGTAGCTATTAACTGCTGACCTGAAGTTGCTCGGGTTTCCTTTTGTTTAGGAAAATTTTCACAAAGTATATTGTGATAGTGCATAAAACATCAGTGTCTTAGTCACTGCCAAGTGTGTCTAAATTGGCACACCATGTTGGCGGGGAATCACACCTAGAAAATTCAAAGTTACGAGTTAAAACACATGGTTCCTGTTGGCCATCAGTATGTCTCGAGTGACTGTGATTTTGCCAAACAAAAGGATAATTTTGATTGGGAAAAATATTTTATTTACTAAATTGGGAAGATTTATTTCTTATGGACCCAATTGAGAAAATGCTGATCTTTTAGGAACTGAATAATTGATTCACTGTTTCTTTATATTATAGGATTCTACATTTGTTGCGCTTGATCATAAGGATATCTATTTGGATGGCGAGAGGCCTATGCTTACTTTAGAAATGAAGTACCTTGCAGACATTTTGATCAAGGCCGAACCATTAGCCACGGGTTTGGCAAAAGATGTGCATGGGCAGGTATATTTTGTCAGTGTAAAATACTTATACCAGTTATGCACTTGACTCTCTCTCTCTGGTGATAAAAATTTGACTCTAAGTTATTCGATAAGTGTATTGTTCCTCTTTAAGAAATAAGGCTTTATCCTGTACATCTAGATGCTCGACTGTTAGTGAGGTGGCATTTACTTGGTTTGAAATGCAATTTGCTAAATCACGTCCCATTATTTTTTTGTTGACAAGCATTCTTATCGAAACCATCCATTTTATGCAGTTGACGGTGATGAACAAGGAAACGCAAAGTCCTCAAATAAGCTCACTGATTAAGATACGCAATTTCCACTTCAGGATCAAGGAAAATGGCGTAGAGTTCTTCTATCCAGGGACCAAAGCCTAGTGAACGCAACTGTTTTATTTGTGAAATTAATTAATAGTGACCAATACATTGTCTGTACTATTTGACCATTGAGTTTCTTTTTTGTCTGGGGGTTCAGTGGTTCATAGATTTTAAGCAATGAAGACGTCTTTATTTGTTTTTTCTTGAGTATTCCTTTTTATCATGGCAAAATGACATTTAAAGACCTTCTAAGAATGTTAGTGATAGTTAAGGATCTTAAAATTTTGAAATTTTAAAAAAAAATCATGTTTCTTTGCAGAACTAAAATTTTTCTGAATTAATTTTGGAATAAAAGTCATTTTATCTTTCATCAAGCCCATCATTAGGACTCAGCAGATAATTGCTTCTAGAGTGTCTGGGCATTTTAACACTTATATTTGACAGTAGCAGATACTAGATGAAAGTGTTTAAAAATTTTATTTATGCATGCATATGTATGTGTATATAATTAGGTTAGGGTCTGAAGCTTCATTTTAATTTTGATGTGGAAAAAAGAAAATCAAATCATCCTAAGTGAATGGTTTTGAGAAACTTGTGAATGTGTTTGGCGAATTGGTTGTGTGTGTGAGAGAAGGAGAGAGATTTGAATTGGTATGGTTCATATATAATATAGTTTTGTGAAAGAAATGGTAAATTAAATTTAAATTTGTTTATTTTGCAAAATAAAAAATTTCAGTTCATGATAGTTGAAACATGTATATTGGGATTTGAAAACTAAATATGAAACAAAATCATTTTTTAAGGAGACATAAGCTACATGAATGACTCGAGTAAAACTTTATCAACAACTAAGTTTTTTATTATATTATTATGGTTAAGTGTACACCTAACACCTTGAAAAAATTTTAGAAGTGCACCTAACACCTTAAAAAAAATTTAGAGGTGAATCCAACACCCTGAAAAATGTATATGTGTGGTTTTACATCTAAAATAATAAAAATGAATCAATTTCACTATTCATTAATAGTCTCTGTAATATAGTTATCTCTTATGACAATTGAAAATTATTTTTATTCATGACGGGTGTTGTTAAAGAGACTGTTAGATGAATAGTGGATTTGCTACATGTTTATTATTTTAGCAGTAAAATTGCATCTTTAAATTTTTTGGGGTGCTTGGTACACCTCCGAAAAATTTTCAAAGTGCTAGGTACATATTTACCCAATTATTACTTGGGATGCCTCTCTTAAAAACTTCATCGAGCATTCTCTTTTATCTTCCTTTACTCTTTTTAGAAGATTCCAGATCGGTTGATATAACCTCCTCATCGCCAAGTCTAATATCTTTTTTAACATATTTATATCATCTTAAATGATTTTTTACAATCTTTTCTTTAATTGATGCCACCTAGACTTTTATGTATATGTATTCATTACAAATCTTATCTTTTTTGTATGACCACATATTCATCTCAACATATTTATTTTTATCATTGCTGATTTTATACCATTATTATTCTTTTAAAGTCCAAAATTCGCTACTATACACTATTACTCTCGATCACAGGTAACTCTTAGGGCTTGTTTGAGGATGGAATTGGCCACATGGAAATGGAATTGGAGGGCAATTCCATCATATCAGTGCGTTTGGTTGCATGGAATTGATTTCCATGTGGAACCCATTTTGGGTCAATTCCATTCAAATGAATTCCACCACTGGACTTATGGAATTGTGAAAATTTCCATGGAATTCAAGATTTGCCCCTCAGCCATTCGTCTCCGTCGTTCGTTGCTTTCAGTCTCCGTCGCTCGTCGCGTCCAGTCTCCGTCGCCATCGTTCGTCATCGTCCAGCTCAGTCCCGTCGCCGTCATTCGTCGCGTCCAGTCTCCGTCGTTCATTGCTTTCAGTCTCCGTCGTTCGTTGCTTTCAGTCTCCGTCGCTCGTTGCGTCCAATCTCCGTCGCCGTCGTTCGTCGTCGTCCAGCTCAGTACCGTCACCGTCGTTCGTCGTCCTGCAAGCTCTGATGTCGAAGACGAAGCACTGTAGAAGACTAGAAATTTTCGAAGATGCAGACATATGAATTTTTTTATTTTAAAATATAAAGGGCATTTCAGTTTTTTTACATAAAAATTAGATTACATTTTCATGACATACCAAAAGCACTTTTAAACTCCATATCCATTTCCATATCCATATCCATTTCCATATCCATATCAATTTCCATTTCCATCAAAATCAATTCTGCGTACCAAACGGGCCCTTATAGTTTTTCTCCATTGAAATCATCCAATCTGAATTCTGTGATTAACATCTCTAACAATATCATGTATTTTTAAAGCTTACAAATTGAATTAATTCTCATTGTATATTTGATCAGGAGGGTGCAACGGATGGGTAGGGCTGCCCTAGGGCCTGTTTGAGGATGGAATTGGCCACATGGAAATGGAATTGGAGGGCAATTCCATCATATCAGTGTGTTTGGTTGCATGGAATTGATTTCCATGTGGAACCCATTTTGGGTCAATTCCATTCAAATGAATTCCACCACTGGACTTATGGAATTGTGAAAATTTCCATGGAATTCAAGATTTGCCCCTCAGCCATTCGTCTCCGTCGTTCGTTGCTTTCAGTCTCCGTCGCTCGTCGCGTCCAGTCTCCGTCGCCGTCGTTCGTCATCGTCCAGCTCAGTCCCGTCGCCGTCATTCATCGCGTCCAGTCTCCGTCGTTCATTGCTTTCAGTCTCCGTCGTTCGTTGCTTTCAGTCTCCGTCGCTCGTTGCGTCCAATCTCCGTCGCCATCGTTCGTCGTCGTCCAGCTCAGTACCGTCACCGTCGTTCGTCGTCCTGCAAGCTCCGATGTCGAAGACGAAGC
>JANTPZ010122597.1:0-43447 GCA_025593235.1 Vachellia pachyceras | reverse complement strand
TGTAAAAAACTTACCTGCGGAAATAAAATCCGCAGGAAATTTTACCTGCGGAAAAAAAATCGCAGGAAATTTCATGTGGATTTTCCTGTAGTTTTTTTGCCGCAGGTAATTTGCTGCGGATTTTCCTGCGCATTTCAAATCCGCAGGTAATTACCTGCGGCTTTAAAATTCTCAGAAAAATCCGCAGGAAATTACCTACGGAAAAAATCCACAGGAAAATTCCGCTGGTATTTCAACATTTTCTACTAGTGCATGTTGTTGCTAATCCAATGTTTAATTATGAATTATCCAGACTGAACTCATGTTCAATAAAGAAACAAGCGTTCAAACACAATAAATTAATAAAAAAGAAATAAATAATTTGAGGAATCCAAAACTCACAAAAAGACAATGAACATGACTCTAGAGAACATGGGGCACTTTTTTTAATATATATTTATTCTTTAAACATTTTATTCATGCGTTATGTTGATACTACTTTAGCTATTCAAAAACTTCTCTAAAAAATTATGTGGGCTCTCTCTAAAAAAAATTAAAGGTTTCTAAAGTGAAAGTAAGAGATAGAAGAGAACTAAAGAAAAATGGAGGCTTACTTCCAATCACTTAAGAAAATCCCTTCCTTCCTTTGATCGTTTCAAGCAACAAATTTGTAGAGTGAAAATTAAAGTAAATCAAATTCCAAAAAACATATGGGAATCTCCACAAAAAATAGCGCGCTTTTCAAGTTCCTATTATTCCTTTTTTCCCTTATTTACTAGAGTTTCGAGTTACTGTATAATTCAAATAATATGAAAATGTTCAAAACCATTTAGTCTAGAAAATCTCAAATTTCAAATACTTCATAAATTAGTATGCCAAACACCATCACTCTACTCTGATAATACAATTGCATATTTAACAAACAAACCAAACCAAATGGGTAAGAAATAGAAACTAATTTAATGAACAATTATTCAGCTATGGGCACCTCTAATATTTTGCATAAATGCAAACTTGCTTTTTTTTTTCAGTGATACCAGAATATCACTTATAGCAAAAAGTACCTTGAATAAGTTAATGCAATGATTTAATATTAACGCAAAAACTGATTATATATATGATATAATATCTTATTAGTATTTTTGATTTTCTCTATGTAGAAAATTGGTATTTATAATATTGATGATTAAATAATTTTATGTAATCTGGGGTAAATATGTGAGAGTAATTTTATTTTGATTTGTTTAAAAATGATTTTTTAATTGATTCTGAGTATTTAACAACCAACTTATCATCATGAAAAAATATCATATATGTTAGCTTCTTCTTTGCAGTATTTCCATTACTAGAATACCATGATTATAAACATTTCCCTTTACAAAAACAACTCCTTTTGATCAATACTCAATATGTTATGTTGAATTATTTCTATAAAAGTCATGATGTCACAAACATGAGGTTTGTGGTTCAAAATTTTCATGTATACTATTAATTCATATATTTACACTTCAAGATGTAAAATATTTGCTAGAAATTGAAGGATATAAAATATTATGAAGCATAACAGACAAAACAAAAGAATATAAAAATAAATCCAAAATATTATTTTTAACTTGTTACCTGGTGCCATATAGCCAATGGTAGCCAAAGTTTTGGTATAAATTTCTTGTTCCCTTTCTCCAAACAATTTAGCGATACCAAAATCATTAAGATGAGCCACCATATCTTTGTCTAACAAAACATTACTTGGTTTCAAATCACAATGAACAACTAGTATTGCCACATCAATCATTATGTTCAACCTTTGCAAGATGTCTAAACAATAGTTGTGAGAGTACAACCATCTCTCAAGATCCCATTTGCCATGAATTCCATTATTAGAGATTTGAAATGATCATTTGAGCAACTACTGATAATTTTAATGAGATTTCGATGGCGTAATTTGCATATGGCAGCACTTTCAACATCAAAACTTCTTAATGCTTCTTCCATGTCTGAGTTGAATACTTTCACAGCGACAATATTTTCATTTGAAAGAATTGCTTTGTATACTGATCCAAAACTTCCAGAGCCAAGAATATTACTTTTGTCAAATCCATTTGTTCCTTGTAGCAGATCATAATAGGATATCCTGATTGGTGCATCCAAATTCATTAAATCCATTCCCGTTGAATGATTATCATCACCTTTCTTACACTTTAAGAAGACAATGCTTGAAAAAACCAAAATGGCAACTATGATAGGCAATGAGCATTTTATCATCAAAATCACTTTACTTGTTGTGCTTGTCTCCTTTCTTGCATGGTTGGACTCCTAGTTGGGATTTGCCGCAAAGATCTTTATTCATCATAAAAGATTGAGCAGTAAATTTTTGAAAAGGGCCACCATTTGGAATTTCACCTTGCAATAAATTGTAGGAAAGAGTAAAGTATTTAAGATGGCGTAATAACTCTAAGGATTTTGGGATCACACACTGATTATGAGAAAGATCCATGGACTCCATGCTTATCATGCCTGCAAGTGATTCGGGAATAGGACCTTGTAATTTGTTTCGAGCCAAAGATAGGATTTGCAAAGTTAGCAAGCCACCCATGGTTGTAGGGATGCTTCCTGAAATTTGATTTCTTGATAAGTTCAATAGTACAATTGCTCTCAAGTTTGATACATCTAGTGAAATTAATCCACTCAATGCATTGGAGGATATGTCTAAAATCAAGAGATCTTTGAGACTCCAAATAGAAGAGGGAATATGAGAAATCAATTTATTAGAGCTTAAATTCAACGTCTGCAAAGAAGTATTCCCAAGACATTCTGGAATTGCCCCAAACAGCATATTATTGTCCAGATACAACTCAGTTAGACTTTGAAGTTGGCAAAGTTCATTTATAATGGATCCTTGCAATCTGTTGTTGCTGAGATTTAAATGTTGAAGACTATGTAATTTGTTAACTGTATCTGGAATCAACCCAATCAAATCATTCCCATCCAAACTTAAGTCAAAGAGGCTTGTTAAATTTCCAATTACACTGGGTATAGCTCCACTAAATTCATTCAACGACAAATGTAACTGAATGAGCTTAGAAGCGTTTGATATGTTGTTCGGAATTTGTCCAGTTAGTTTATTTCCATGCAGCAATAACTTCTTCAAGTTAGGAAGTCCAATTCCTATATATGATGGGAGATGGCCACGGAAGAAATTATCGCCAAGGCTCAAATCTGTTAATGTTGAAATGTTGAAAATATTGGAAGGAATAGGTCCACTCAAAATATTTGATCTCAAGTCTAACAATTGAAGTTTAATAAGATTGTTGACATCCCAAGATATAAAACCTGGAAACACCAAAAATTGATTCTTAAAAAAGAAAATGAAACAATTAATGGTGTGTGCAGATAATATGTACGTATACTATAACATAGAAAGGTGTTTGGCGATATTGTATACTTATACTATTACCATAAACTGCGCCTATCATACTCATCCCAATATCCTAATATATATATATATATATATATATATGGATGTTGAAATGTTGAATATATTAAAAGGTCTAGAAAATTTCCGATGATTCAGGGTGCTTATAACAAGACTGAATGGAATTCTATGAACAAAAAATAAAACAAGTCATATTATTTGCATATAATATCTTAAATGTATACTCCTCTTATTTTATTTATAAATTATTATTAATTTGTATTATCTAGAAATGGAAATAGGTCAGACTCCTATCACATGGTTTACAACTTGGTTCGTTAGGGCCTAGCTTGACTTGATCATTTTAAGAAATAGACCAAATTGAGACCTACATAAAGGACTAAATGTATAAATTAAAAAAAATATAAACTTTAATTATATTTATATTATATATTATTTACTTTTTTATTTTTATATTTTAATATATATATATATATTGTATATTTTGGTATGCTTTATTGTTATGTTCCTTTATAGAGTATTATTAGTTGACTCGTTGTCTATAATTTAGATTTCAAATAATAACTCATTTGAATCAGTTTTTATTTCTATTTTTTAAATCATATATGAATTTAGTTTTACTTGAATAACATACAAGCCTATTTAAAGCCAACAATGCATAAACCTTTACTTTAAGTTCACTTACTTTGGTAAACTTAAAAGCTTAAAAATGACTAATCTCTTAAGCATATTTAAATGCCTATATTTTAAGTAGACTTTTAAAAAGGCTTCAAATCACAGTAGATCCTTTGAAGGTTGAGTCTAAACTTAAAAAAAAAACAGCCTATATGGAGGTTAAACCCTAAGCTCGGACTTTATTATAATCACAGGTTTATATGCCTATTGAGCTAAAGTTTAGTTTGACATGTTTTCATAACTAGTTTTATAAAATCAAGAAAAACATTAGATTTCATTAATTTTAAATTAAGATCTAATAACTTTTCAATTTTGTCCCTATTAAGTTATCACAAAATTTCACTTTATTCAAAAAGTAATTGTATGAATGGTAAAATTGTGCATTCAAGTTAAAAATTTAATAATGAGACTTGTAAATAGAAAAGAAATCTTTTTTCGCTACCTTATAAATGGGACCAAAGGAATCAAGAGAAATATTTTTTTCAAAAAAAAAGTATTGACATGGCACATTGGGCCATTCTGTGTGGTTCAACTTCAAGTTTTGTCATCGAAAAGTATATAAAAATTTCACTTTTACATGTTACAAATATAAGCCCCAACATATGCTTGAAACAATGAGTGAAATGGTGAAAAATATGATTGAATGTGCATACCTGCAAATGAGTTACCACCCAAATACAATTCTTACAAAAATGTGCAGTTGCTTATTGATTTTGGAATGCTTTCCTCTAATTGATTAGTGCTAACATCAAAGACTTCAAGTAAAGGGAGTTGATGACACATTTCTTCTGGCAAATTCCCATTCAAATGATTTGTGCCAACATTAATATATCTCAAAGAAGGCATGCTCCAAATGAATGAGGGAATTTCACCTATAATAAATACAAAATATTTGTTAATCATATTGATAATATGACTAACATGTTTATAATAAATTCACACAAAATTATATAAATAATACATGGAATTATTTTGTAAATGAGAGACATAAAATTCATACAGTATGATTTAATATTTGTTGGAAATAAATTTTAAAGGACTCTTCCAATATCAATTACTAGTGTGACATTAACATTCTTTTAAAAATATATGCTAAATAGAGATTATGGGATTAATTTCACCTATTTAAAACTCACAACCAAAGCATCTATATTTTGCATCGAATGATTTAATATTTGTAAAGTTCTAACTTTGAAATTGACTACAAATTTATCACGATCAAATTTTAATTTTAATTTTAGGAATTAAAATTCATTTGGTTACACATTGTAAGATAATATAGAATAAATAAGGAAAATACTTAAGTCAAATTTCTTATATCCAATATGTTAAGTTATCCGATAATATATAGTCATGTATTTTATTTTTTAAATATTATCATTTAGTTATAAGCTATATGAAAAATAGGACACATGATCATATACGATTAGAGAATTTGACATAATAAATATAAGGAATTGATATACATATGGTCCAATAAATAATAAATGAATTTTTACTTTAGCTGTGAGCACAATATCGTAACTTTTCCTTAAGTAGAAATTCAAAATTATTGATTAAGAAAAATGGATTGTTCAAACATATCAAATAATTTTTCTAACATCATCCCTTTGCCAGTTAATATTGGAATTTTGGAAGAATATTGTTTAAATTGTTGAATCCAAAATTTTTAAAGTAGAAATGTTGAAGAGAGGTTATGGAATTTCAGCTGTTTCAATTTTAAATGTGATTAAAATATTGCTAGTGTAGGTACATTGATGTTTAACCATAAACCAATATAGGGACATGAAAAGAATCAAAAGGATATAATAACATAATGAAAGCATATCCATCCTCATCTTTCAGGAGTATAAAAAATTAATGTAACTATATTAAAGAGAATAAATGCATTTATAAAAAATACACAAAATCTCATTTATAAAATTGTTTTTCAGTGGAGAGATAAAAAACAAAACACACACACATGGCCCAAGACAATCGTGTAATTAAAATCTTACCTTGCAAATTGTTGTAGGCAAGAGTTAGGTATTGGAGGTGTGTCAAATTTCCAATCTCACTTGAAATGATTCCTGGGAAAGTGATCCCATTAGTTCATAGTCTTATCTTTCTTTTATTTTGAAATTGTAATCACAAGCTATATTTAAGCCCCCACTGTAAATATGTACAATTTTAATGATATGAAAAATGAAATAAAATCTCCTTACATTTATTTTACTATATATAGAAAGATAAAACAATCAAAAGACAAGAGAATAAGAAATGAGAACCTCGTGCTAAAGAGGTTGGAGTCGAAATCCAATTGATTAGCATCAACAACTTATAAAAAAGCATGGGCTTGTAAATAGAAAGATAAAATGGGTCATACTATTTTCATATAAAATGCTTAATATACATATATGACATTAAATTTCTGTAATACTTCATCTTATCCATTTTTTAGATAACATTTAGTCTTTCATATAAGATTCAGTAGATTAAGTTGAGTATATTAATGAAGTTAAATAAATTATACTTGTTGAGAGATTTGCGTCAAAATAATTTTTGCTTGCTGTAAATTTTTTAACTAGGTTATAATTGTTAAATTGAGAGATATACTAACTAAGAAAAACAACATGAAACTTGTGTGTATTTAAATACAATTTGTATTGGGCTATCCACACTATATTTTATGCTTCAGTGTAAATTACTATTCTCTACGTTAGATTCAATAAAACTGCTAAGATTATTAATTCGAATAAAGTTTAGAGACATGTTTTCATAAATAGTTTTATAGAATCAAGAAAAATATTAAATTTCATTAATTTTGAATTAAAATCTAATAACTTTATAACTTTGCCCATGTAAAGTTATCAAAAAAATATTCACTTCATTCAAAAGATAGTTGTCCTCACAATAATAAATTAATTGTAAAATTGTTTATTCATGTTAAAATTTTAATAATGAGACATATAAATAGAAAAGAAATCTTTTTTCGCTGCCTTATAAATGGGATCAAAAGAATATATACTATTAAAAAATACACTTGTCTAATAATATAAAAAACTTGAATTTTTGTGTTATGCTCATCAATCCATGAATAAATATTAGAAAATGAAAATGCAAATTTCTGCTAATGTTCAAATTACTTGCATTCTAGTAATTGCATGTAAGTACATAATGCATTTAGTTTGACTATATATAATACATAATTTTTTGTGCATTGCCAATTAATCATAGCTGGCACAAAGCATTGAACTACTTTCTCAGCAATTCATTTCTCGAGGAAAAATATTTTGATACATTTTATGTGTGAAATTATTTAGTATACTTTTCTTAGATGATTAAAAAAACCCTCTATTATGTGTACTTCCTTTGATTTTATACTAAATAATTATTCAAAAAAATATCATATCAAAAAAATTAACTTGTAAAGGCTTAATCTTATTAGGATTGAACAGAGAACAATATCTCCAAACACAAATGAATTAAAACGATGGAATTTAATTATTTGACTGGTTGTTGAAAACTCCTTGTATTTTCCTTCATTAGATTGAACTTAAATTTGGTTGAACAAATTTTTTTATTTTTATTTAATTTTTAAAATATAATTTTTAGATGATTTTTTTATATATACCGAAATAAGTTTTGTTTGTTGTACACTTTTTAATCACTACAATATGATTTTTTTTCATAATACAAAAAATAATTTTAAATTCAATTGAACACGTTGGGGGGATTTTGTGTGGTTAACTTCAAGTTTTGTCGTCGAAATGTATATAAAAATTTCACTTTTCTATGTTACAAATATAAGCCCCAACTTATGTTTGAACAATGAGTGAAATGATGAAAAATATGATTGAATATCATAAATAATCCATACATGTAAATGAATTACCACCCAAATACAATTCTTCCAAAGATGTGCAGTTGCTTATTGATTCTGGAATGCTTCCCTCTAATTGATTCCGGTCAACATTAATAAGTCTCAAAGAAGGCATGCTCCAAATGCATGAAGGAATTTCACCTATAAATAAATACAAAATATTTGTTAATCATATTGATAATATGATTAACATGTTTATAATAAATTCACACAAAATTATATAAATAATATATGGAATTATTTTTTTAATGAGGGACATAAAATTCATATAATATGATTTAATTTTTGTAGAAAATAAATTTTAAAGGACTCTTTCAATATCAATTACAAGTGTGACATTAAAATTCTTTTAAAAATATATGCTAAAGAGAGATTATGAGATTAATTTCACCTATTTAAAACGCACAACCTAAGTATCTATATTTTGCATCAAATGATTTAATATTTGCAAAGTTCTAACTTTGAAATTGACTACGAATTCATCAGGCTCAAACATTAGTTTTAATTTTAGGAATTAAAATGCTTTTGGTTATACATTGTAAGATAATATAGAATAAATAAGGAAAACACTTAAGTCAAATTTCTTATATCCTATGTTAAGTTCTCCAATAATATGTAGTCATGTATTTTATTTTTGAAATAATATCATTTAGTTATAAGCGTATATGAAAAATAGGATAAATGGTCAATAGAGAACTTGACATAATAAATATAAGGAATTGATATAAGCATGATCCAATAAATAATAAATGGATTTTTACTGTAGCTGTGATGACAATAACATAACTTTCCTTTAGTAAAAATTCAAAATTATTGATTAAGAAAAATGGATTGTTCAAACATATCAAATAATTTTTCTTACATCATCTCTTTGCCACTTGATATTGGAATTTTGGAAGAGTACTGTTTAAATTGCTTTTTGTTAAATCTATAATTTTTAAAGTAGAAATGTTGAAGAGCGGTTATGGAATTTCATCTATTTCAATTTTAAATGTAATAAAAATATTACTTTTGTAAGTACACTGATATTTAACCATAAACCAATGTACGGATATGAAAATAATCAAAAAGATATAATAACAAAATGAAAGCATATTCATCTAGTAAAGAGAATAAATATATTTATATATATACATACATATATATATCTCACTGTTAAAAAAGTAATTAAATATATATTTTGATGAAAGAATTAGATGTATTATAAATGTTTTCAGAATAGATAAACGACATTATTATGAACAGAGAAACACATACACACATTACAAAATTACTATGCCATACAATGTTTTTAACTCTTACGCTATAAATGTTAAATTTATAGATATAATAAATAGGAAAAAGCTTTCAAAAAATAAAAAAACCCTCAAAGTTACCCATAGTCGTTTTACTAGGCCTTATGGTTCAATTCAATTTATTATTCTATAATTTAGATTTGTTAAAACTGCTAGGATTATTTATTTGGAATCATTCTAGTCTTCATATAACATTGAATCATCACGTTAGTTTATTGAGAAATACTTGCATACTCCGGGAGTGCTACATCATCTATACTTTATTTAATAAAAATATTCAAATTATTCATTTTACGGATCTCATGTCCCATAAATTTTTCTTGATTATTTTTCTTTCTCAACAACTATTATTAGGGATGAGCATTCAGTTTTCAATAGAAATCCGAAAAACCGAAATTCATATCAAATAAAAACAGAACTGAAACCGATCAAAGCAATTAAATGAATTGAAATAACCGAATTATTTTGGTTCAGTTTTTTGGTTAACCGAATTAACAGAAAATATTTAATAACTTACTAATCTAAATATAATATAATAATTTTTAAATATATTATAATATCTAATAATATGTAAAAAATATAATAATATTTAAATATTTATTGTATACTAAATATATAATATAATTATGTTTAATAATTTACTAAATACAAATATATATTATATATAGTTTAGTTTTTCGGTTAGAACCGACTTTTTCATAGACACCGAATCGAAAACCAAACATGCACCGATTTATCGTAAAATAAAAAAAATGAAGACAAAAAAAATTGAATTGAAAAAACCGAGTTCAGTTCGGTTTTCCATCCTTTTCTATGTTGTTGTTTGGCATTTTATAGCTTATGATTGTGGAATGCTTTTAAGGCTAGTAAGTACATTGTTTTCAAAGGAGTTATAGGCATGTTTAGATTAGATATACAAACTATTTTTCCCATTTCATTTACGGTTCAAGAGGTAAATAAGTTAGTAAAAGAAGTTTTGTCTTAATCTATGAGAACATACTCAAAGTTAAGCCAAATAGAGCCTACATATAATTGGAATTTCGGGTCTGAGAAAGTTATTCTTGAATCAGATTTAAAGAATTTAGTTGATTGATATGTTGTTAAGTATTTCTACACCTCTTTATCTTTTAAATTAATAAATTTGTTCTCAGGGTATATCCCTATTGGTATATTTTTTTAATGTTTTAAATTAGTTTTATAACTCTTAAATTAAGCACTAGAAGAAAATCAAAATCCCAAATAATCCTTTTCATCATCCTTCGACTTTCATTTTCTTTAATGATATCCAGTATTTGCATATTTGTGTTTCATTTTTAATTTAAAGAATTTTTAAGCAACTTATATCCTTTTTAAGTTCTTTCTATTCAATAACGTAAAAAGAAAAAAAAAAGCGTGTCACTCATCACCCAGCATTCCACATTCATTGAGATGTTCATTGATAAAAAATTGATGACTATGCCACATCTAACTCATACATTCTAAAAAGTATAACATTTTATTCCTAATTCACTTTTGAATTAAAAGAAATCAAAGTATTACTTGCTTTGTTTATTCAAAAAAGCATCATGATCCACGTATTAAAAAGGTAACCTAGTTAAAGTATTATTACCTTCGGTACTTATTATAGGTACTTATTATAAGAATTAACTGAAAATTAGATTTGATCTTAAATAAGACCCTCTCCACTGTGTCTATTATATTTAGTTATTTTTTTTTCCAAAATACCCCTATCATCAATACCTAATTGACTATAATTAGATACCGTAATTATTTAAATATATACTATACAAAAAAATTCTATTTTCTCTCAACTTCTGAGAGTTGGACTATTACTAATTTATATCAATTCAAATTTTTTTATTTTTTATAAATTATTTTTACTTGAATATGTATAATTTATTAAAAAAAGAAAGAGATGAGTCAACTCCAAAGAATAAAGAGACGAGTGTAATAAAATCGTTAACTGCTTTACATTCTTAATATTTTTAATGTAACTCAATATGAATAAAAATAAGCAAAATCATTGTTTTACTATCAAAATTGTTTCAAAAATTTAATTTTTATTTCTAGGTAATAAATACCCGTTAGAAAAATAACAAATCAATATTGTTTAATCAATTCAAAGATTCAAATTCATAAAATGGAGTATATATTTTTTGTTCAAAAATAAAAATAAAGTATATGATGCATTGAAAAGATACAACAACAAAAAATGAAAATATAATATGAACCTTGGTTACAATTGAAGTGATTGAGTATGAAATAGTAGGGTCTATAGCACAAAATGTTCTTCGGCGTGGTTTTACGAAAATGTGGATCTATATTTGTATTGGGCTTCAGCGAAGCTCAATCTATTTGGGCCTATTAGGCTTGGCCGATCCATAATATGAGTGTAGGTGTGGGTCAGTAAGGGTATTTTTTATACATTAAGTGAATTAACTAATTTAATTGATTTCATTTATCTAAAAAATGTTAACTGACTCTTATAAAAAGAACCAGATATAGTATTTTCTAATGTATTATGAAATATTGCAAGGGAATATAAGACATTGATATACTACTAATTATAAACTTTTACCTTGTAAGTTGTTGTTTTCAAGATATAGCCGTTGGAGTTTGGTTAAATTTCCAATATCATTTGGTATCTTTCCTCCGTTGAATTTGTTATCACCCAAATCTAACTCTACCAATTCTTTGCATTGGTGCCAAATGGAGGGTATTTCACCGGACACATCATTTTCATGCACATAAAATATTTCAAGTTTTGGAAGTCCAAAACACACATTTGTTGGGAGATCACCAGATAAATGATTTCATCCAAGTACAAAGTCTTGTAGCTTTGAAATGTTAAATAATGAAAATGGAATAGAACCATCAAGTTGAGTCACTCCAAGGTTCAATCTCTTTAGTTGTGAAAGATTGCCAATCGTTTTGGGGATGCCTCCTTCAAACATTCATGAGCGGGGAAAAAAAGTAACATCAGCAACAATTTTTTACTTACACATAATAACTGTATTAAATAACACATGTAAAGACTTGCACATTTTTTAAAAACAATAACACAAACATATTCTAAATGATAAAACAGAACAACAATAATTATTATTCCCAAAAAGGTAAAATCATTTGAAATCCAATTGGTCCTTCCTTTTCATCACTAATATCAAAACACATTTTTGCAAGGGGGACTGCAAGAAAAATTCTTCTTGTTACCTCTACAAACTTTTTAAAATTAATAATTACTAATAGATGGTAAATGTGAAAAATGATTTCAATTATTCAAATCAAAATTGAATGTTCCAGGTATGTTCTTTATAAGGCTTACTCAATTTGAAAAATCACTCGGAAATTTTTTAATGACAGAATAATAAACATTTATTTTTTGAACTATTAGATCCACTTGACTGATACTATAACAGTCTTCTTTTTTCCCCATGGTATGAACTTATAATTTAAAATTTGAATGAGGAATGGTTTTTTCCATTTGAAAAAGAATAGAAAATGCTGAAAAGAAATTAAAAATAAAATTCATAAAATACCAAATATAAACAAATAAAAAACAATAGAGACAAACCCATATTCCTCCAGGATAACATCTTGCTAACCAAATATACTAGTTTAGAACAAAGACAAAACTTAATAAAAAAAAAGAACAAATAAAAATAAAAATATTAAAAATAATCCAAAACATACCTAACAAGTTGTTGTATGACAAACTCAATGACTCAAGTGAAGATATGTTGGAAATTGTTTGGGGAATGATTCCTGAAATTTTGTTTCCTCCAAGTCGTAAAACCTTCAAGCGCTCCAATCTACCCACCTCAAGTGGAATGGTTCCTTCAATGAAATTACAACTCCAGTCAAAGATTTCCAACCTTGACAGATTGAATAAAGATAATGGAATAAATCCACTAAGACTATTATTTCGAAGATTTAGTTGTTCAAGTGAAGATAAATATCCTATCCATGCTGGAACTTGCATAGAAAAGTCATTGTAGCTCAAGTTGAATAGTTTCAATCTACGCAATTGAGCTAACTCTTCTGGTATTTGACCATTAAAATTGTTGCATTGAGATCAAGTTCAACAAGAAATGAGAGATTTCCCAACTGTGGAGATACGGTGCCCTTCAGGCCCATGCCACCAAGAATAAGAGAATTCACCCTTCCATGACGAGTGTTGCATGTGACACCATACCAAGTGCATGGAGAAGAAGCGACAGATCAGTTAGCTAAGGAATCATGTGAATCCAAGGTGATAAAGGATTTGAAGGCTAGAAGTGCAGATTTGTCGGTAGTGATGTTTGTATTAGTAGAAGCTACGGTGATTGTGAAGCAATGAAGCAAGAAGAGGAAGACAAAGGAGGAAGGCTTTCCCATATTGATCATATCAAACTTATCAAATCTTGCACACCTAGGAATTATAGCGCGCACATTGTTTTATACTTGTCCGATTCCGATCAGGTCAAGTCGTGCCAACAAAATGTGGGGTTACAAAAGGGTATCTTTTGTGATAAAATTAGAATAAATTCAACGAAAATATTAATTAGCTATTTGAATAAAATTTGTTTTCACATATTATTTGAAGACATTGTTTGGCTGCATTATTTTATTTATGGTCAAGTCGTGTGGGTACAAAATAATCCAAAATGTACGTTAATGAGAACAAGCTTTGTCCCTTGATTTCATATTACGTGTTTGAACAATTTCCCTTGTGGGACCACATTTTCATATTATTGTTTTATTAAAGCTCGTTGATACATTGTTCCTTCAATTATGCATTTCCTTTTTTCATTTTTTGGGTGAGATTGCTATTCCTTTCTTCATTACTGGACATTTACAGTTTTATGGATATAAAAATTCTAGTAGTATCTATAAAATGCATCGACAATTAACTTGCAGTCAAATCAATAATAGAAATAATTTTATAAGCCAAGCTATAGCCAATTCAAGGCACTGTCTCTATTATTTAATACAAATGAATTTATTGAAATCATCATTTGATAGAAAATTCGCGGGTAAAGCAAATAATAAAATGTTGCCAGTGTAAAAAAATATAACTGGCATCCACCGTTGATAGAAATTGGGAGAGATACATTGAAAAGTAAAGATATGTATAAGATAATAATTAAATTTAAAAGCTTTAGAAATTTCATTGTGAAATTAGTGAGATATTAAAAAAATAGGTTATATCCAACAGATCTCCTTGGCTAATTGTTTCAAAACAAGATTCATATTTCCGAAAGTATATCTAATTACATTTTGTTATGATGTATAATAACTTTTTCATTTTCTGGAGATAACAATATTGCTAAAATTATTTCTGAGGATAAATAAATATTAATATTTAGATATTTTTTTATGGATTTTGATGTCATTTTTCCCAAATAAACATTTTTATAGGTAATAGAGTAACCCTCTAAAACATGTTAGTGATGATAAGATCCTTTGTCCCTTCGCAAGGTATATAATTCAACTTCTTGGACAACATTTTCATGTAGACCATATGCAATGACTCTCCCAAAAGAGCTTTCACATTAGGAAATTGGAATGAACGCTTTGATCGCTTTCAGTTTCTGGGCCAAATGGAAGCGTCAATCCCGCGATGGACATTTTCAAGTTTATGTAGGCACACATGACGTGCTTGACTTGGGAGCTATGTTAGTGATGATAAGATCCTTTGTCGAAGAATTAATTTGCCAGCATCTATTTTGACGCGGGGAAGGAGGGAAAGCTTTGAAACTGAGATGTATAATAATCCTCTCAGTTAAACGCTTTCACATTATTCCAAGCAAATGGTGGGAAGAATTCCAGTCCTTGAACATGAAGTGTGTTTCTCATTGGTCAACATAGTGCTGGAAAATGGAAGTTCTTGCATAATTTCATAGAAATTTGCGTTGCATACTTCTCTCTCTCTCTGTTTTTCCTGCCCTCTAACTTTTTTGTGAAGTGATTGGATTGTATCCATTTTTAACTTTGAGTACTCCTGACCAAGTTATTGTTGTGAGGACTCACAAGTCTGAGTCTGAGATAACATCTGTTGAACGGGAATTTATAAAGATAGACAAATTAGATTTTCGAAGATATAACAATTAACCAATATATTCCAGGGGGCATATATAGCCATCCATTGGTCTTTTTATGTCAATAACAAAGCTTTCAGAGTAAAAAAATAATACTTTAAAGTATTGAATAAATATAAAAAAATACTTCAAAGTGCTAGATATAGTTTAAAAAACAAATCACTCATTGTGTAGGCCACAGTGACGACCCCATATAGTACCTTAATTCATTGGAGCACTTGACTTGTAAGGAGACCTTAACGTCACTTCGTTTTGTTTAAGAGAAATAGAAAGCGTAGGAGGGACGCGCTGCTGGAGCTGAAAGCTGGATGCTTACTTTCCGATTTATCAAATATAAATGACCTAATGAGCTTATTGGAAGGCCACAACTGTAATTTTTAATTGTGTAAAAATAATCTTTTTTGCCACATAGGTTAATCGATTAATGATTCAAAACATTATATATGAAAAGGATTAAATTATCAAACATGGAAAGATCTGGGATTAATTTTCAAGTGAGTTAAAAGTTTAGGAATTAAGTTATAACTACATTGATATTTAAGGGCTCAAAGAATTATTTTTTTAGCTTTTTATCAAATATCTTTGAAATCAATTATCCAGTAATCAAGAATACTATTATTGTTCTGATTGAAGGGAAATCTTTTCCATGTACATCCTGGATTTATAAAATGATGCAACTTTTCTTTGAGATGGCAAAAGAATTAAGAAGTAGACGAATTTACTAAAATTTGAGATGAAAACCATAAATTGATTTGAGGTCGTCAAATTATAGAAAAATAATCGTTATAAACATAAATCCAAACTTCATCAAACTTCACCACATGTATGAGATTTTTTTTTATTTAAAACAGGAAACCACAATATCTAGAATATTTAGACACAATCTCAATATAAAATAATAAAATATAGAATATAGAATAATACAATCCCAACATTTATTGGGCTTCTCGCTATACTTTTTCGTTTATTAGATTAATTATATATTTTTCCCAATTTATTATACTCTTTCGTTTTTTCACACTCATCCCCTTCTTAAAAGAAAAGCTTTAAATTATTTTTTCTTATTTTTTAATCTTACACCTTTTCTTTGTTAAAATTGATTAATTGTGTCTTACGTTAAGAAGAATAGGTGATAGAGTAGCCTCGTAAAACACGTTACTTATGAGAAACTATGTCCCTTTAGCAAGTATAATTCAAATTCTTGGACCACATTTTTCATTTTCATTGCACTATTTCATCAACGGTCAGTCTTGTAGACCATAAGTTGAGAGTACCCCCGAAACAAAGTCTTAATGACCATCATCTACTTGTGTACGCGCAAATGACGCTTGATTTTTAAGCTATGGAAGGTCATGACTAAATACAAAAAAAAAATAAAAAGTGTTCCATAAAAGAAATTAATTCAAAAAAATAATAAAGGCATGCATCCAATAACCTGAAATATTGTTTGAGGCACATCTAGCACCCTAAAATACTTTATAGTGCATCTAATACCTTGGAATATTTAAATGCACACAATACGCTAAAGTATTTTTTTTACGTATTTGTATAGCACGTGCTAAGAAATATTTTAAGGTACTGGGACAAATATGAAAAATACCTCAGGATACTTGATGCAAAAAGAAACTTTAATGTGCTGAATGGACGTGAAAAAAAACCTACGGAGTGTTCGATACTATATAAAAAAAAACTCTATGGTATTGATGCAAAGGAAAAGTGCTATACTGCGGATCACCTTAGCCCAGAAAACAAATCAATTATTGTATAAGACACGGTGAACTCCATAGAGTACGTATTGGAGCCCTTGACCTGTGAGGAAGGCTTCGCCGAGCTGAAATCCGGATACTGTTTTTTTTTCCCAGATATATTTGAGCTCATGTGGAAGGTCACAACTGTAATTTTCAATTGTGTCAAAGTAATTTTTTTTGCCACGTAGGATAATTGATTATTCAAAACATATTATATGAAAAGATTTAAACTATTAAATGTGAAAATATTTGAGCAAGTAAAAAATTTAGAGAATAAGTGATAACTTAAAACTTGAAGACTCAAAGATTACTTTTCCTGAGCCTTTTTATCCGCTTGTGGAAAAACAATCTTCTTACTACTCTCTTTGAAATCAATTATCTAGTGTTGGGGAACTCTGAAAACAAAACTCATGGCAGGATTTTTTTTAATGTTTTGGTAGCAAAAAATGCCATACCTTTTTTATCTGTATATTACAAAAAGCACAAGCATTAATCTAATAATCCATTTTTTAAGCTCAAGATTAATAATAATTGCTTTACGCCATTTTAAAGAAAAAATTGAAAAATAATGCTGAAGGATAATATCCTGACAAAATTAAGGTTGATTTAGTTTGAATTATATTTATGACTTAAACACTCTTTAGAATCTGAGACGACCTTTTCTTGAAGATAACTAATTAAAAAATGTAATAAAATTGGCAATTTTTTTTTCAAGAGGGAGGGTGTTTTTGTCATCCTTGATGCATTGTTATTGTAATGGCAAACCAACCAAATAATCCATTTTTGAACATCTTATTCTATTTTCACCTCTTGTGGAAAGGGGTCTGAAAATGTTGCGTAGGAGAAATGGGTATAAAGAAGATGAGGATATATAGATATTGGCTCTAAAAAATGTATTAATTTGTTACCATAAAATAAATCTCAGAACATATTAACATAAACTTTCAATATTAAAACTATAATCTATTTTTATTTTTTAAAATATTAATTTTGATAGAGTTTCAATTTTCAGTTTTCTAAACACGGCATGGTAGACTTTTCAAACATTTTGTCCTTTGGGGAAGCATAATTTAACTCTCTTGTACCACAATTTCATTTTCATTTTGTCCTTTGTGTGAATACATTGTGCCTTCACAAACAAAACATCATAAAATTCTTCGGTCTTAATTTGTTTGGATGTATTATACATAACGTGTTTGACTTGATAGTAGACCTGATACTCCATTTCATAAGAAGCTCTTTACAAATATATCTTCTCTCATAGCAATATTTTATCATCTTGGTTAAAAAAAAAATGCCATTATTTACTCGTGTTGGCACATCATGTGCTAGACTTGTGACCTATGTTTTTTTTTGTGCAAAGAAAGATGTAGCATTTTGACCATAAAAAATGAAGTCATCTGATCATTAACGTATGATATAATTAGAAGGTTAATTTTGGCCTCAAATGTATGTTGTATGTCTAATTTTTAGCGAATTTTATTAAATTATTGCTGTTAATGCTACTTCAACAATAATCAAGTACCAGAAAGGGTGGGAGAATTAACAAAGATAATAAGGATGTTTTAGAAATCTAATTATTCTATATAATGAGATATTGATTAATATTAACTTGATTTTAATTTGAATTTTATTTGATTGATCATTCAATTTCAAGACTTCCTCCAAATTTTGTTTGGTTAAATGATTATATTTGTTGATTTTGAGTATCTATCTTATCGTGTGTTACATTGTTTTAGTGTATTTTATATATGATACAATTATTTCTTTGCTACACTAATTCCCATAAAAAAGTTTTTCATGTCTGTTTACACACTGTTTACCCACAGAATTAGAATTTACAATGAATATGCTAATTCTGTTAGTAATAAAAGAAATTACACACTGTTTATTTTTTTGTGGCGGGCCCTTATTTTTTATTATGCATATATAATGATTTGTAGTTATATTTATTAGTCATCATATTTTTGTTCTCATTTTAAATATTCATGGGTATTTTTACATCTTTGAGTTTGCTGGATACACTGTTGGTAAAAGCTTAGTTGTATTTTAACACCTTAATCGAATTCCAGTTTCAAGGGTATCATTTTTTAAATGGGCATAAGGAAGAAGTTCCAATGGGCCCATGCAGCTCAGATTCTCTTGCTCTTTTCCAACAGAAAATGAACTGCGAATGGATTGTGAAAACTTCATTGTTGGGTTACATTTCAAGCATTATTAAGGTTGAAAAATAATACTGAAGGATAATATTCTATCAAAATTAAGGTTAGTTTAATTTGAATGATGTTATCACTTAAACACTCTTTGAAATCTGAGTCGTATTCTATAAGACATTTTTTATGATAACAAATTAAACAATGTAATACAACTGGAAATCTTTTATGTTTACATGAGGCACCATGTTTTTGTCATCCCTGACACATTGTTATTGTATTGGTAATCCATTTTTTTTTGGCATCGTCTTATTCTATTTTTTTAACCCCTTGTAAAACTGATCTAGTGATGTGCTAAGGGGTCTGTTAAAGTTGTGTAGGAAAAATAGGCTATAAAGAAGATGCGAAGATATATTCCTCGCTCAAAAAATATATTACTGTCACCTTAGTACAAGTCTCAGAACAGTTTAACCTAAAATTTCAATATTAGGACTGTAATCCAAATTTTTATTCTTTAAAATATTAATTTGGATGCAGTTTCAACCAAATTTCATATTCCTTGCATTAATCTAATATTGCTTTGGTTCAATTTATATAATGGAGAAAGAATATTTGATCGTATTTATAAGTCCCATCATTAAATTTTTCATATGAATTTACAATTTTACCCTTAAGTTATTATTATTATTTGACTAATGTTCTTATGAGATGTAATGTATATTAAATAGAGATGAAGTTAGAAAAATGTTGAATTTTAAAATATAATTAATGATTTTAAGGTTTTTAGTATATAAAACATATCTAAAGTAGCTGATAAATAAGCTTGTGTGGGTATATATACATAGTGCCTCCACAAACACAAGTTCACAAAAGTCTTTAGTCTAATTTATTTGGATGAGCTTGAGAGTTGACTCAAAGTCTCGCTCCATTTCATGAGAAACTCCTCTTAAATATATCCCCTCCTATATTAGTATTTTATCATCTTGGTTCCCAAAAAAAAATACCATCATAGTTGATGTTGAAATTACACATAAATAAGAAAGCAGTAGACTAAAGTGAGAGAAGTGTCCATGGAATTTAGAAGGTTTTATATGATATTTTGGAGTGTTAGAATGGCACTAAACTAGTTTCAGAGTAGGGAGTAGAGTTGTAAGGCATGCTTATCCAAGGTTTAATCATATAGGTTTCAACGATTGAGGACCCATAATGTTATACTGTTTCCTTCTCGTCCATGATATAAATCACTTTATCTAATTTATTAGAATTAATTAAGAAATGATAATTAACACATTAAATTCATCTAAAATAAAAAAAATAACTTAGATTATGTATTAGTTTATAAGCGAAAAAATTAGTTTTTTTAAAAAATAAATATAACTACTTTAAAATAATTTATTTAGCTTCTTTTTCTCTTTTCAAATTAGTTAATTGTATATTATATTAAAATGGAGATAATATTGTACATGTCATAGAGGTATCGGTAAAACACGTTAGTGATGAGAAGAACCTTTGTTCCTTTAGACAGTATAATTGAAGTTCTTGGACCACATTTTCATTGTCATTGCACTATTTCATTTCATTGATGGTCACTCTTGTAGGCTTTAAGTAGAGAGTACTCCCAAAAAAAAGTTAATAGTGGGAAGAAGCATAAGTATACTCTTTATGGTGTTTTTAGGAAAGATTAGGGACTAATTTTAAATGAGTTAAAAGTTTAAAGACTGAGTTATAATTAAATTTATACTCGAAAGCTTAAAAGATTAAATTTTCCGGAGCCTGTTTATCAACATAAATAGAGTAAAACTGTTTTCTGATCGGAGGGAAATCTTCCCCATGTACATCCCGGACTAAGCAATATTAAATTTATATTAAATTTATACTCGAATTTTTTTCTTGAGATGGAAAAAGAAATAAGCAATAGATGAATTGAATAATATTTGAGATGAAAGAAATAAACTGATTTGAGGTCAAGTTATAGAAAATATAATCATTAAACCATAAACCCAAACTCGATCCAACTACACCACATAGAGGAGATTTTTTTTATTCAAGACAAGAAACCATAATATCTAGATACAATCTAAACATTAAAAAATAAAATAGATAATATAGTGTAATATAATCCCAACATTTATTTGGTTTCTCACTATCTAGAATTTTATTAATACCGCACTATTTAGAATTCAATTTTGAGAAACTAAAAAAAATCATTTTTCCCAATATCTTAGGGAAAAAAGGAGTTCTTAAGTAAAATAACGGGTTCAAGTATCTTTAGAATAAACATTAGTCTTAAGAAAATTGATTGCACACAAGAAGTTTACATGATTACCCCATAATTAATGAACAACTAGTAATGCTTTAAGGGTTATGTACTATTCGTAATTTGTAAACACTACTACAAAAAGTACTTTTTATGCCTTATTTTTAACTCAATTGGCGCCCTTTCTTAGGGGGTGTATATGTGAGGGAGTAAAAAGGTAGGACCTACGACGCCCTATATTATAAAAGGCTCTATAGGTAACCTTATGGCTCCCAATCTTGAAATATAGGATGCCGTAGGTTACAGCGCCTTATCTTAAAATATAGGGCGCCGTAAGGTTTTTTAAAAAAAAACATTATATGCCCTGAGTAAGGAAACCAAAGAGCGTCGCTACTTAAGTAGCCGTCGGAGAGTGAGAGCTTGAAGGATCAAAAAAGAAAGCAAGAATCAAACAAAAAAGCAAATGAGAATGAAACTTGAAAAAAAGCAAGAATCAAATTCTTGGAAGCAGGGACGGCAAGCCCTAAAAAGCAAACAAGACAGATTGCGAGCAAATTCTTACAACACCAGCCCCATGGCTTCCACTTGATCTCCATTATGATTCCGCTCTTTCGAGCCATTATGATTCGGCTCTTTCGACAGATCGAAGCTCGCCCCCTTCATCCTCATCTCCTGAGCACATCTCGTCACTCCTCGACTTGATTCCCCCCCCTCTCTCTCTCTCTTCACCTCCCTCCACATTCTCCAGAACTCGTACACATTCACCTGAACCAAGAATGAGGAAAGTTGGAAGAGATCGTGCTTGATGGAGTCTATTTGGAGTTCTTTATGAGCGATTCTGCGCCCGAAGACTTCCTCCTCTCTGCCATAGTTTCAGGAGCAAAAAGGCTTTCTGAGATCTCGGTGAGCGGATGGTCTTCGATTGCTTCAGCAATATTGGAAATCACAGGGAGGAGCTTATTCTTCTCGTGCTCCAAGTCCATTGGGATCTTATGCTCCAAGTCCACTGGGATCTCCACAATGTTTCTTCTTCTCGAGCTTCTTCTTCTCTTTTTTTAGTTCCACCATTGCTTTCTTGATTCAAATACCGGAAGCTACGAGGAGAACGATCCTGTGTTTGCTTGGATATCTTCGAAATCTGAGGCTCAAGCCTCCTCCTCTCTCTCAAGAGAATGATAGTAAGCAGAAAATAAGATGAAGCAGAGGCACAAGTCGTGTGGCGTTCTGACCTAAATTAAAAAAAGAGAGCTTTAGGCACCATATCTTCAAGATATGGCGCCTAAAGTCCTTTATTAAAAAAGAATACTTCTGTCATGGGAATGGAGGGTTTTAGGCGTCCTATCTTTAATGTAGGACGTCTAAATGTGCTTTTAGGCGTCCTATCTTAATATAGGACACCAAAGAGTGCCCTTTTGGCACCCTACTCTTATGATTGGGCGCTAAAGAGTGCCCTTTTCCCAAGTAGTGCCTTTATGTGCCCTATATTATTATCGCCGGTCTCAATTCCTTTTCTTTTATTTTCTTCTACATATCTTGGCCTTGTCATTTGGCTTAAGCCGTCCGTCGGCCCTTTACTTTCCTGTTCTCCCTCCTCCTTCCTAGTACTTTAGACCCCTTCGGGAAGTCTCCGCTTCTTTGGTATCAGAGCCTTGGTATCAGAGCCATATGTTTCAACAATTTTAAAAGCAGTTGGGTTAGGAAGGTTGAGATAAGGAAGTTCCTTAACCTGCTGTTTGATTTGTTGGATAATGTTAGTATGGATGCAGTCCAAGGAGGAGGGCTATTCTTTAACCTCTGATGAAGAGGTTGGGCAAAATTGCTGAGTTGAGATATGAAGTCAGCAACATAGTTTAAATAGCCTAAAAATCTTTGGAGTTGATTTTTGTCAATGGTTTGGTCAGGAAACTTATCAGCAAATTGGATTGCTCGCTCAATAGAAGTTATTTTCCCTTGAGAAATCCAATGCCCTAAAAAATGAATCCGTGTTTGTAAAAGAGAGATTTTAGGTTTAGAGACTACCAAACCATTTCTTTCTACAAGTTTAATAAATTGAAAAATATGTTTGAAATGTTGATCAACGGAATGAGAGAAAATTAAAACATCATCAATATAAACGATAATAAATTGATGATAATCATTAAAGATCTCATTCATGATCCTTTGAAATTCAAAAGGGGAATTTTTCAAACCAAAAGGCATAACATTCCACTCATACTTCCAAAGGGTACAGTAAAAGCAGTTTTATATCTATCTGTTTCAGAGATCTGAATTTACCAAAATCCGGATTTCATATCAAATTTTGAAAAGATTTTTACAGAATGAAGATGTTTAAGTAGGTCAGACTTGTTAGGAATTGGGTAACGAATCCATTGAAGGGCTTCGTTAAGAGGTTTGTAATTGATAACAAGTCTTGGAGTTCCTCTTTCAAATTCTGCGTTTTTGTTAACATAAAAAGCAGCACAAGACAAAGGACTCCAACTTTTGCATATGAGTTTCTTATTTAAAAGATCTTGGATTTCCTTCTAGCAAGTTTTAAGAAGATCCTGGCTCATTTGGATGGGTCTAGCTTTTACGGGAATATTTTTCTCAGAAAAGTTAGGTTCGTAGGGTAGATCGACAACATGTTGTTTTCTATCCCAAAAAGCATTTGGTAAGTCAGAACAAATTCTTGTATGGATTGTTGTTAAATAGTGTTGAATTTTATTCTGAATTACATTTTGAGATAAAGTTTGTTCGATTCTTTGAAAAGAAATTTCTACTTTAAAAAAATTAATTGATTTTGTTTAAAAGAAAGTGGTTTTAATTTTTTTTATCTTCATGGACTGTGCCCAAGGGAAAAGAATTGTTTTACCAAAATATTCTTTAGAAATTCCTTGTACCCCAGTCTGGTAAGGAAACAGAAGAGTAGCAAAAGGAGTTCTAAGAATGATTTGCTCAGACATTTCTTTTACCAAGATAAAGGGTGTTTTAACTTTAAGAGATTCATTTTGAATAATAACATCTGAAATTTTATATTCAACATTCAACATGTCCTTGGTTATGCCTATTAAAATTTCAGTAGTTTTTTCAAAATACTTTGTAGGAATAAGGCCTTCTAAAATAAAGTTAGACTCTGCTCCTGTATCAAATAAAACAGTTGTTTCCAAAACAAAATTATTACTAATAATAAGTTTTGCTTGGATATGAAACTTTTGGTATGTTAATTGAGAAATAATGGTTAGAAAAGTGTCTTCAAATTCTTCAGGCTGGTTTGGAGCAATTTGCTTTGCTGTATGTTTAGAAAGACAGTTTTCAGAGATTTGAGAAATTAGAGTTTGTTGTGTTTCTTGAGTTTTTTTTAATTTGTTTGATTTCAGATTTAAGATTATTGATCTCAAGTTGAAGATCAGGGATGGTTGTTGGTTTAACAGTCTGTTTAAAATTATCAAGAGTTTTCTTTAAATCATATTTAAAAGGAAGTTTATGTTTTAATTTGGGGTTTGAAGTAGGGGTTGAAGTGGAAGTTGAATTTAAAATATCCTTATATTTCGAAAGATATTTTACCTTCATTTCTTCCAGAAGCTGATCAATAGTTTCTAACAAAAGACTTTGTTCGCTACTGATCATGTTGATAACAGGAGAACTTGATGAATCCGAGAAATCATCAGGTTGGATTTGGTTTATTTTTTCGAAAGAAGAACTAGACTCATTCCCAGACTCTGAATCAGATTGAGAATTGGAATCAAAATCAATTAGGAGTTTGTTAATTTGTTAGAGAACTGGTTCTTCAAGTTGAAGTGTTTTAACCTTTTTAGAAAACCTGCAATATTTTGAAATATGACCTGGTTTTCCACAATTAAAACAAGTAATCTTTTGTTGTTTTAGAAGGTCAATGGCTGGTTTAGATCGAAAATCATTTTTTAATCTTCTCGGAGGAGTGTTGGGTTTAGATTTTCGAAAAGTTTTGCGAGAGTGGTCAAATCTTTTTTAGGTATGTTTATGATGTTTTTTACTGGAAGGAGTGGTTTTCTTACAACTAGGAAAACCAAATTGTTCACAAAATGTGCCTAATTCTTTCTTAGTTGTAGCCTTCTCTTTTACCATTTGGTGTTGGATCTTACCATCTTGACAAATTTTCAGGGCAGTTTTCTAAACATAAGAGATTAACTGCCCATAAGTCAAGTGTTCATAAGGAATAATACCATCATTAAGATTTCGCAATTTTTCTTTGACCTTTTCACCAAAAGCTATTGGTAAGCCGGCTAAGAATTTTTCTTTCCAAAATGGTTGATGGTCATCTTCCCTAGTGAATACTCGAGTTAAGAACATATCTCTATACCATCTAAAATCAGATAACGTTTTGCACCGAAGATTTGCCAATAATTTTGGAGACCTATCTTTCCATGAGGACGGATCGCCTACAAAATGTTTGATGATAGTAAAAATGAGTCGATTAACAAAATCAAGAATAGGCTCACCATTGTGAGTAATAGGTGTCCCATTTGCTTCTGTTTTAACTTTCATAAAAATAGTTTGTTTATCTTGGGAAGAAAAATAATAATCCCACCAACCCTCTAATTGTCCATTAAAACCAGAAATCAAAAGGTTGATAATTTCTTCATCAGAGTAATCAAACTGTGTTTGATAGGCAGTACAAACCATACACATTTCTTGTAAAAGATCCAGAATTTGTTTTTCAGTTAAACCATCAATGTTCCATTCATAAATATGGTTTGCATTAAATGATTTAATCTTTTTAGGTGTTTCCTCGACAAGTACATCAGGAGGAGTTGCACGAGGATAGTAAATTTTGGAGGGTTTTCGCCAAGAAACTTCGTTAATTGGGATTTCATATTTTGAAGATTTGGTTGAGTCAGAATCTGAATCATGTTTGCAAGACACAACTTGTATTTTAGTTGTGGTTGAAGATTGGGGAGTGTCAGGAACAATGGTTTTAGCAAGGCTTAAACGTTGTTCTATTTGAGTAATCAAATCAGCTTTAGTTTTAGCAACTGTTTTAGCTTGGATTTCAGTTTTAATTTGTGGATTTAGTTCAAAAGGTTTAAATAAAGGTGTTTGAACATTAGTGTTTTGTTTAGTATCTTCAGTAGTTGGTGAAGGGGTCAGAGGAGTTTGGTTAATATGATCACCAATGATCAGGAGATACTGATTGGTGTAATTATTTTGTTCAATAATTTTTTAATGTCTCTAGAATCAACCTCGTGTTCAATGTTTTTGAACTTAAAAGGTGCGACGACAATAGGGTATCCTTTATCGTCGATGAGGTTGGGGACATGAACTAGGTTGGTGGACGAAAAGTTGAAGAAATTGTTTCCTTAGAAGGAGTTTTCCAATCTTTTTTGGTAACATTAACGTTTGTGAAAAAGGGGTAGTTTAAGTTATGTTCATGAGCATAAATCTAGAACCAAGTAAAAAGGGAATATTTAGTTCTTGAAATTCCAGGAATTCATAAGACTCAGTTTAAACTTGTTTGCGTAAATCACCTTTAAAATTTTCAAAAAAAACCATGTTCTTCTCAAAAGATTTTCAGAAGAGAAAAAATCCTTTTGAAGAATAGGTTTATCAATTTGGAAGTGATTTTGAACAACGAAAATGGTCCTTGGTTCACCATTCATATCAGATTGGGTAGGAGAACCAATAGTTAGGCTATCATCTTCTCTTTGATATGAAGTTTGAGGTATATTTGGGGTGTTATCTACTCCTTGAATTGAAATAGAAGAAGCATTTAAAACAGGTGTTTGGGGTATTTCAAAAGGAGCATAGATAATTGAGGGAAGAGATTTATGAACTGAAGAACACGAGTGCCTGGATAAGTCACTGTTGACAGTTCTAAAATCTTCTTCATTTGAAAATCTAGATGTTTGAGAAAAAGATTGTCAAGATCTGTTGAAGGAAACATGAACAGTTCCGTCAGGATCTTGAGTTATGCTGCTTAGTTGAAGTGTAGGTTTAAGGGTCGGAGGTGCAGCCTGGTCAAGTTTCCAATCGTCAGGAAGCTCGATATCTTTCCATTTAATTGTTTGAGATACAGTGATGTTAGCATTTTTGTAATCGGTTAGGAAAACTACTGTTTGACCGTCATCTTGAGGCATAAGAGCCATAGATGTAGTGGTTTTCGAAACTTTGTACTGGATCCGATATTGTAAAGATATAGGATCAGATCCAGGTTTTATGTCAAAGCCTTTGAATTTGATTAAAAGTTTAAGAGTATCCAAAATGTTTTTATCGTGAAGATGGATGGTTAGGTTAGGATAACAGTTAAAGTAAACTAGTCCTTCATGAAGACCAACTTCAACTGCAGCCAAGAGAGAGTCAGAAAATTTGTTATGCCTGGCATCATGTAGGCAAACAAAAGCGGCAGCACCAAGACCTGTACGTATAAGAGGTTTCAGGGCTACTTGAACACATCCGATATGCATCCAAGTATACTTCTGCCTATGTTTATCAATTGAATTTTGGGAAAGAAGAACGAATTCTTCTTGTCCTGGTCGGATAGCAATGCATTCTTCAGCAGTTCTTATGATGTAATCATGTTGATTCCACCACTTGCGGTGTTGTTGGTAAATTTCGTTTGGCGAGGCTTCTGGAAGGGTCCAGTTGTCTATGTGTTGGTTAATGTCTTTGAATTGTATTTCTTCAAAAAAATGTTTTTATTTTTGTTTAAAGAAGAGTTTACCATGTTTGAAGAAGAAGAAGAAGAAGAAGAAGAAGAACGGAAAGAGAAAGAACGCAAAATAGAACTCATAAAAACAGAAATTTAAATAGCAAGAAAATAAAATGGCTTGAAGATAAAGATGCAAAAAAGAAAGCTGGAAATAGAAGGCTGTGATCTCCTTTACTTAGTATCATCACCTTCAGGTTTCATAGAGGTATAGTGATTAAAGTTCATCAGTGTCTACCAGTTAAACTATCATGTTAAGGATTTAGTAAAATAGACACAATAGACGAATATTAAGACAGTGAAATTTAAAAGAGAATTTATGCTTTAGCCATCGCATATTAATAGCATATAATATCTCTATATGATACCCTACTGCGGAGACCAGAGTTTGCCCTATCCGGCAGGACTTATACCATGAATGTCTCCGGAAGGACTCAGGCATCATAGACAAGACTCATAAGCCAAGATGATGAAACACACCAGCGTACTATCAAGCATAAAGTATAGACTCTTTTTTTTTTTTACTAAACGTGAACATGACCTTTAATCCTGCAAGCACTGATGAAAGATAATTAGAACATCCCTACTTCCCCCTGGCACTAATGAAAGATTATTAAGATAGGGCGCATAAAGTCCCACTTACGTCTTTAACATTTCAAAAATGCCACCGCCTTCATTGTTTACTCCCTTTTTTAAAAAAAAGGACGCGAATTTTAGTAAAAACTATACTCTGTAGTAGTGAAATAATGCAACTTATTATTACAAAGTTAATTTGTAAAAAATAGGTCAGGTGTGATAAGAAGCTTTGTCCATTTATGAAATATAGTTTCATATATGGCACTGCTTTATAATTAACATGAAAATAAATAAAAGCAACGCTGTGCATAATTGTTATGTCTAACTTACCAGAAGAGTTTCATAAAGTTAGTTTAGTTTGAACAATGTTATGATTTAAATACTCTTTGAAATCTTATACATATCTACGAAGATATTTTCGTGACGATAACAAAAAAAAGTATGTTTTTGTTATTCTTGATACCTTATTATTATATTGGGGAATCAACCAAATGATCCATTTTTACGCTTACATTATTCTTTTTACCTCTTCTGAAAAGGGTTCTTAAAAAGTTGCGTAGAAAAAATGGGTATAAAGAAGATGAGAAGATGTACATCTTTTCTCTAAAAAATATATTATTTTGTCACTTTAAGATAAAACTCAGAACAGATTAACGTAAACTTTCTAAAAAAATTCTAAATATTAATTTTGATGGAGTTTAAATTTTCAATTTTTTTAAGCACGGCATGGTAGACTTTTCTAAAATTTTGTCCTCTGGGGAAGCATAATTTAACTCTCTTGGACCACATTTTCATTTTCCTTGCATTAATTTAATATTTCCCTGATTCTATTTATAAGAGGGGAAGAAAGAATATTTGATCTTATTTATAAGTCTCAGCATTAACTTTTTTATATGAATGTACAATTTTACCCTTAATTTATTGTTATTTGACTTTTGTTCTGCTAAAGTGTAATGCATATTAAATAAAGATGAAGTTGGGAAATTGTTTAATTTTAAGGTATAGTTAATTATTTTTAAATTTTTTTAATATGTGTGAAAGATGTTGAAAATAACTTATAAATAAAAATAGAGGAGCACAAGATAATACTCCAAAATAAGCTTGAGCCTTCACAAACAAAATACCTGAAAAATCTTTAGTCTTATTTGTTTGGATGTTTTATACATGATGTGTTTGACTTGAGAGTAGATTTCAAGGTCTCACTCCATTTAATGATATCATTTAGTTTTTCCTCCAAAAAAAGAGAAACTCATTCTAAATATAACTCCTCTTAATTAATATATCTCCCAAAAAAATTACACATTAATAATACCTAGTAAATTAAAGTTAGTGAAGTGCTCATGGCATTTAGAGGTTTTCTATGATATTTAGATGCGCAGCAGAGTTGTAAGGCATGTTTATCCAAGGTATAATCGTATAAGGTTTCCATGATTAAGGACCCATTGTGTAATACTCATTTCCTCCTATCCATAATATAAATCCTTCTAACTAACTTATTAGAATTAAGAAATGATGGCGAGCACATTAAGGTAATCCAAAATAAGAAAATCAACTTATATTATTTGCATTATTAGATTATATATCAGTTTATAATTAATTAAAAAATAATTTTTAAAAACAAATATAAATCATTTAAAGTAATTCATTAAGCACATCTTTAATTTTATAAATGTGTTAATTGTGTCTTGCTTTAATAATAGAGATAGTATTTTATAGGTCATGGAGTAACCCATAAAACACGTTAGTATAATTCAACTTACTATTTCATTGATGGTCACTGTTGCAGGCCATATGCAGAGACGAACAACTTAGGAAACTATCTAAAGTCGTAATGACCATCATCTACTTGTGTAGGCGTAAATGACATGCTTGACTTGTAAGTTATGTAAGGGCACAAAAACTAACTACAAAAAAAATAAAAAGTATCCCATAAAAGAAATTAATACAACAAAATAACAAAGGTTTACATGCATCCAATAGCCTGAATATTTTTTTTGAGGTACATCTAACATCTGAAATATTTTATGGTGCATCTAACGCCTTGAAATATTTATGTACATATAGCATTCTAAAGTATTTTTATGCCTTGGTGTTTCATGTTCTAAGAAATATGGAAAATACTTCAGAAAGTAGGAGGTAAAAAAAACTTTAATGTGCAGAATAGACATTTAAAAAACCTTCAAAGTGTATGATACACCATATACAGCACTAGATGCATATGAAAAATACTTCAGAGTATCTTAAAGTGTTGGCCAAAAAACAAATCATTTATTGTATTGACCACCGTAAGCCCATAGAATATGTTAGTTCTTTAGAACCCTTGACTTGTTAGTTCAAAGTCACTTGTTGTATGGCCCACAATGACCCCATAGAGTATGTTAATTCATTGAAGCCTTTGACTTGCAAGGAGACATCCAAGTCACTTATTTTACTGGCCATAATGACCCATAAAGTACATTATTAATTCATTGGAGCCCTCGACTTTTAAGGAGACCTCAAAATCACTTATTGTAAAGGCCACAGTAACCCTATAGAGAACGTTAATTCATTGGAGCTCTTGACCAATAAAAGCATCTCAAAATCACTTATTATATTGGCCACAGTGACCCCATTGAGTACGTTAGCTCATTGGAGCCCTTGACTTGTAAGGAGACCTCAAAGTCAATTCTTGTATTGGCCATGGAGTACGTTAATCCATTGGAGTCTTTAACTTGTTAGAAGACCTCAAAGTCACTATTGTATGGACCACGGTGACCCCATAAAATACACTAGTTGATTGGAGCCATTGACTTGTAAGGAGACCTCACAGTCACACTTTTTTCGTTAAAAAGAAAAATAGAAAGCATAGGAGAACTAGGAAGACTTCGTCCAGAGCTGAAATCATGGTGCTGTTTTTTTTTTATTTATCAAATATACATGAGCTCATATGGAAGACCACGGCTGTAATTTTTAACTGTGTTAAAGTAATATTTTTTTGCCACATAGGATAACTAATAATTCAACATAATATATTAAAAGGATTACATTATTAAATGTGGAAAGATTTGAGACCCAATTTTAAGCAAATCAAAAGTTTAGGGATTAAGTTATAACTGCGTTAAATTTGAAGGCTCAAAAGATTAATTTTCCTCAACCTTTTTATCAACTTATAGTAAAACAACCTTCTTGATATTCATCTTTATAATGAAGTATCTCGTGTTGGGGAACTTTGATAACAAAACTCATGGCAGGATTTTTATATGTATTCTGTATGCAGTAAAAAAAAATCTTATATCTTAATGAGAAAATTCTTATTCAATCCAGTGGAAATGCATAAATTCAAATTCAAGCCTACATTTTTATCAAATTTCTAATAAAACCTATAAATATATAGCCCTTCTTCAATCAAAATGTATCATCTTTCTATCTTCCAAGAAACAAAAACAAGTGATTTTATGAACTCGGCTAAACAGTGATTTTACTTTTATATTGTAGGTAAATTTTGCTATTTTTACTTCTCATGACTTACCAATTATTTATCAAAATCTTGATTTTAGCCCACATCCACCTCTACTGGGCCATCAACCATGCATATACTCATATGTCTTAAATTTATAATATACATGAAGTGTTTTTGCTGTTTAAGTTTCTCATATTTGATGCTCTGCTAATTCAATTTTACCCAGATGATGAACGGAACGGAGTTTCTCCTCATAGATACTGTTGGTTTCATTCAGAAATTACCTACTACACTGGTAAAAAGCCTTTAGAGATAATATAATCGTCACAGTTCCTTTTACTGAAGTTGTTTGACATCCATCAAGCTGTTGCTAATCTACATTGTTTATAGGATTCACCGAAAAATAAGATTTTTGTTATAAATAGCTAATACCACATCGCAAAATAAAATTTCAGGTTAATTGTGATTGAATTTCGTATTTGATTAAGTTATTATTGTGTCTAATTGGTAACTTTTTTGGTTATATTGCAATCTCAGGCTCTTGTTGCGAAGCAATGTCCTTTTGAGTTTGCTACTCATAAGAAGAATATTTTTCCTTTTCCAATAACTCTGATTGAGGAGGAAAACCTTTAATTTTCTTAGCTCCATTGATTAAATATGAGCCAGTAAGGCGAAGAGGGTGGGACTTGGATCACATCACTGTGATGGCAATGTAGAATGTGATGGAAAATTAATCTGGAGCTTTTGGGGCTGTTGGTACGATTCCAGGTACTAATTAATATTCAGTGTCAGTCTCAAATCCATTTGAAGTTTTTTCATTCAGTTCATGAATAAATCTGTGTTATGATATTAGTTTGCGACTTATATTATCTACAGCTTCTTGTCAGGTGAATAGACAATCAAGTGGGCTAAGTCAAAGGGCAACAAATACAAGAGAGGCCGAATCGTCATATTTTGACAACTTTGGCACACCTTCTATAACTTTATTTATTTTTTCAATATTCAGATTTTTTTTTCAAATATCATACACCATGTTTCTGTTATGAAACTTACACGTATTTATGCAACTTGGATGTATAAACCTGTTTGGTGATATCAAAATGGCAATGCAAGCAAAATAGTAGTTTATTTTTATTACTTTTTTGTTTCTGAAATTAACTTAGCTTTTAAGAATGTCATTTGCTTACGAGTGATTTATGTAGTAACAATGGTTTGCTGGTTTGCTTGAATTAACTTAGTTTCTGTATATTGTTTGTTGCAGGCTGGTTTGCTTTAGATTTTTTTGGCCAATGGTGTTGTTTATAGTAGTTCAATAAAAAAATTTAAGAAAATGCAGAACTTGTCACATCCATTTTGAAGAAAAAAACGTATTTGACATTTATATCTGTCACATCGATTTTTAAGAAAAATAGGATTTGACAGATACTTTCATGCCTGTTTCCTAATGGATGTAACAGCCACATACTTGTAATCTCCCCAACAAAGACATCCCCTAAGAAATGGATGTGAAAAGACCTAAAAAAATGAAAGTGAAAAGTGGCTATTTAGCAGTATAACTTGAAAAATTATGGATTTTATATTATTTTGATGTTGCCAAATTTAATTTCTTGTGGAATGATAAATGATTGTTTGGTATGACTAAATTGAATTCTATATGGAAATCAATTCAATCAAAAAAGTTCATATGAATTCCATAGGCTCATCCATGGAATTCTAGATCTACCCTTCCCATTAATCATCTCCACCTTCAAAATCCAATTGCCTAACCATGAGCACAACCTACAAAAGCAACGATGATCTACCATTGGTGGGCACAACCCTTGTGAGCACCAACCTTCGTCAGTCTCTCTCTTCGGTTTTCCTCTGCTTTCCCTCGGTGGCGCAACAGTTATTTGCCTGCTTTTTTCTTCTCGACCTCAGCTTTCTGAGCTTGGGTTTTTTTGATGGAAACACAAAAAACAAAAAGCAGGCGAGTTCAAAGAAGGAAAGCAAGTAGATACCATTGCTACTGGTGGAAGAAGGAGGTCAGAGATGCTCTAGGAGGATTTTGTAATTTTTAAAGCAAGTGGATTCCTCCGTCGTCGATAACTTGGATTGATTTTGTGGTTTTGATGTTTTTGATGTGGTTTTTTGCTCCTTTTTCTGGAATAAAAATGTACCTTTTTGCTACCAATTATCTTTATTAAATATAGAGTTAAGATGTAAAAATACCAATAAATTTTTACCAAATGTGTATCGAGTAGACATATTTTTAGAGATATAAAAGGCCCCACGAATATTTTGAATGGTAGCAAATGTGCTAGAAAAAGTATATGGTAACGGCTATTGCTGATTAATTTTTTAGTATTAAACATTTCAATTGTCATTTTATGACTTGATTGATTAACCATTAATTGAAATATTTGGAGTGAAACAAATAAAATGATAGCACCACATGATATGGTTATGAGTTCAAATATCTCTGAAGATTTAAGGTCTGTGATATTTAAGTATATCTCTGCAAGTGGTATCTAAGTTTGGAAGTATGCACTAACCCTGGTGAATTCCAAAAACCCTACTCACCTATTTTTTTTTTTGTACACAAAAATATATGACAACTAAGAATGAAGGTCTTTTAATGATTTTGAGAGAAGAAAACTAAGGATCAAAATGTCCCTATTATGTCAAAAACTTTCTATGCTTTTTGCCTAAACTTCTCCCTGAAGTATATGTATCCTCCTATTAATGACAAACTTTATTTAATGTGAGCATATCTCACAACAAAAATTTAAACCTTGGTTCATAAAATTGTGAAGGACTGCCATGTTTGGTATGGTGGAATTGGGAGGTGGAATTCATTTCCCATGTTTAGTATGGTAGAATTGGGGGTGGAATTAGAAATGGAAATGGAAATTGAATTTAAAATGGGTAAAAATGAATTTCATGATGTAACTCATGGAATTGTATTCAATTTCATGGAATTGATTTTTTGACCCCTCATTTTTTTATATTTATATCCATCCTCATTTCCATCTTCATTTCCAATTCAATTTCTATCTCCATCTCCATTTCCATTTCCACCAAAATCAATTCTAGCATACTAAACGAAATGACTCATTCCATTAGATCGAACCCTATTGGTTTTTTAGCTAAGCTTTTAGATTTGCCTTTTCAGAAAATTTAAAATTGGTCTTTCTTTATTTACAATTAATCTTCAGGTTTTAGATCAACACTTCTAACCGTAGCGGCACTTGGTTCCATGACATATTTTGAAAAATTTTAATGACATTAGTCTTTCTATTTATATAACTATCTGGTTAGGTTAAACTTGAATATTTTCAAATCCAATTGAAGGTAGTTTTACTAAGACATCTTTTATATTAATACGGACTCAAAATTTGATATATTGTATTGAAATGGTCAAAACCGTTTCTCATAGAATTAATGCTTGATGGTTATTTGTCCCTGATTATCCGTTGCTAAATTTATAAGAAGTCTTTGAGTAAACATGAGAGTATGGATCTTGATGCAAATGTCCTTGATTGTCCTTGATTATCCATTCACAGACCCAAGCTTCGTCTAGCGCTCTGTTCTGTTGCTCCAGATGATAACGCCTGTAGAGGTTGGACATCCGGAATTTTTCATTGTAAATCTTGGCTACTCCTATAATTCTCTTATTCAACAACAATGGTAGGAGATTGAGTCTTCAAATGGGAATTTTAATTATTTTAATTTCTTGTCGAATAATTGTTTAATAATTCATAGTTGTTAGGATAGTTTTTCTTATTATTAGAACAATTTTTATTGTTTAATTTGATTATATCTTGGAGATTATTATAACTGGATTATTGTTTAACAATTGATATCGGACTGATTAAAACTTTAATTTTAATTATAATGTTGTGGTATGACATTTGTATTGATTTTAGAGTTAATATTTGGTGATTTTCTAAAGGTAGTTTAGAATTTTGGATTATATTATCTCTTGCTAACTTTAATTCTTTTATTTTGAATTTAAGAGTTACAATTAAGTATTGGTTTTTATCATCTTTAATTCCATTTTGTTATTTTGATTGCAGTAGTAATTTGGAATTTTTGAAAAGTATTTTGTGACAATTCGAGGTGATTCAGTTGTTTGATTAAAGCATAATTATAATTCTTAATTTATTATTTTAACTCTTGTATCTATCGAAATGAGGATTGTCTGTGTTGTTGAATTGGAGGATTGATTAATATCCTTGTTTATTCATGTGTTTTATTTTCATCTATTTCACCATCATTTGGTTCAATTATTTTTCATAAAAACATAAGTATTTTAATTTCAATTTACCTCGTGACATTTAGTTAGAATTTCTCAACTCATTTTTTAGTTTAAGTGGCTTACAACTATTTAATATGATTTTATTTCATTTTTTCGGTTCCTCAAAATGAATACGACATGGATTGTAGCTTTACTACATTAATTCGGTTAAAATTTTTACGTGGATCTCAGGCTACTAACAGTCTGTTTATCATTAAGTGTCCAGGCGTGTAAATTTCTCACAAGATGAGACATCTTCAAATCCCCCACTCCCACATTTGGCTAAGCATTTTAGCTCATGGGTGTCTACATAAATGTCTAAGGGTAATTGTTAGCTTACCGTACCCAAAGTTGGTATGACCTAGGGATTTCATCCTATCGTTAGATCATGGGTAAGCTTAACCTCTTCCAAGTTTTTCATAACATTAAAAAAAAGAAATAAGCAAATGAACAGTGAATCCAATATTTTCAAGCAAATTGAAATTCATATTTCATACCATAATTAATAAAATAATAATGTTTTTGCTGTATAATGAGAGATTTGATATGAGAGAAATGAGAAAGACAAGGAAGTTAGAGATTGGAGAGAAAGAGATAGTAGTTCTTAGTCACTTGAATGTGTCAATATAGTCTTCTATTTATAGCTTTGAGACCAAACCAGAAGTTAAATGAAATAGATAGAACAATAAATTCACATTAATGGACACTATGTAACCGTTTTTAACGGGTCATGCACATTATTAACCGTTTTGGGATTATCACGAATATGATTTTCTTCATCACAAAGTATTACTTTGCTTATCCAAACAAATGAAGAGGAAATGAAGAAGATGTGGAAAAAGTATATAACGTGTTAACAATAATGTGAATACAAATAGAAGTAGAGTCGTATCCTATCTACAACCAATGTGAACTCGTTTTTTTCAAGTAATTGACATGCAATGCAAAAAAAAAAAAAAAAGTAGAATAATAACTCTTTCTAACCGAAAAGGGTTTCTTATTCTTTGTCGTTTCAATTTTTACTCATTTTAATTTTTAGATGTTTTCCTTTCAGTTTACAGAAGCTAGATAGCTCTGGTCGTGATATGAATACAAATAAGTGTGGAGCCATATTCTATTTACAAGCCATGTGAGTGTTGTTTTCAAGTAATTAGCATGCAATGCAAATACAGACCCACTCTAATAAGTTAAACTTTGTGTGAAAAATGTCGGTGACTCATTACTATTATTTAATGTGCTAGTTTTCTCACCATGACGAATATTCCTCACAAAATTCTTGTTACAAAATAAAACTCGGTGAAAATTTGTCAGAAGGACTGATAATCTATTAAATGTCTCTAAGAATTTTTTCTCAACTTCTACTCAGAAACAGAAAAGCAAGTTCTACGTAGAAGCAATAAACCTAGCTACTTGATCTCCAAATTCTCTGTAATTTCAATTTATTTGAAAATGAAGCCTTTTTCTTTTTTATGAGATTAATTCTTTGCAGTGTGGCAAATCAATGTTCAAATTCTTATTTGGAGAAATGTTCTTAATTAATTCTAAAAATATCTTGAATATAATTATCTCCATTATAAGTATTACTTTGACATCAAAACAAATGAAGAGGACATGAAGATGATGGGAAAAAAGTATATACTGTGTCAATAATAATAAAATAACATGTATCATAAAAAAATATTAACAGAAAAAGCGCCAAATTTGCTACGGTTTACTCTCTCCTAACTTTTTAAAGCAAGAGATCAACCCAAAATGGAAACTCAATTCAAAGATCCAGCAATTAAAAAAAAAGATATAATTGCGGTATAGCTAGAAAAAGTTTTTCCATTGCTTTGATATTTCCTTAGTAAATTCTTGATTTAAAACTTAATAAACGCAAAAAAAAAATCATTGGAAGAAAACGTACGAATTTACACTAGCCAATAATATACTATACTAAATAATTATATATACATGTCCTACGTAATTTTTCCATATATATATCATATGTGCTAAGCTAATAATGAAAACTATTTCTATTTAGGATGCAAGCTATTATTTTTTTAAATAACTGTAGTTTCAAGTTTTTGTAAAAAAATTAAATCATAAAAAATACAAGATTACATTGTTTCATTACTGCAAGATATCAAATTGTCTCTAATTTTATGTTAAAACTATATGACTAAAAAAATCAATTGAGAGTTTAGAGTATTACGAGTAGTATTAGAGGCCCATGCTCTTTGATATCATGTTGAATTGAAATATTCAGACAATTTACACATACATGTTCCTTCTTAATTAATTTTTGTGTGATCAACCTCCATTGATACCACATTAGAGAGGAAGAGGTTCTCTCTTTTCTTTTGTTCTCTATGTTTAGTATTTTAATTTTAAACGTATGATTGGAATATGAAAAGAAGGATAAAGAGGAGGCCAGGAAAATATAAACGTGGTGAATCCTCCACCAAAAGGAAAGAGTATTAATGGAGTCACGTAGATACTGTTGATTTGGTGAAGCCACCGCCAAAAAAGAAAAGAGCGCTGATATTGTTGTGGCATCTCCCCCAATGATAAAAATCATATGAATTGCAGCTCGCAATCTTTCAGTAATCAGAAGATATCAGAAAAGATTTCCATTCCAATATTACAAGTTCTTACAATAAAAAGAACAGAGACGAGAGCTCTTGAACAATGAACATCACTTGCGATAATGATTTCCCAATGAAACTTGTTGAGTAACAAACCCTCATGATGACACTAGACTCAATCTCACATAGAAGAAAAACGGAAACTTGTTGAAAACATAAGGTAAAGGGATTCAATCACGAGGAAGTAGTTATTATTCCTTCCAGATGGAAAGAAAGAGACTTGATGACTTGAGAACGAGTAATTATATCTACCAAACTCTTAAAACCTTGTTGGCCAGATGATGTTGAAAGTGAGATGACGTGTTTACTCTTCCAGGCCTGATTGGATTCCTGGCGTATCCGTAGCGTTAGAGTTAGTGTGTGTTGTAGATGGAATGTTGGAGGGAGGTGTGGTCGTTGAAATGGGCCCACCGCATTAAAGTTGACACTCGAAACTAAAAGGGCAACTTGGGGTTCGGTTGGTGTGGCTCATAATAATGGAATTATCATCAGTTGTAATTTTGGTAAAATGATTATTTGGAAGTGTATAGTTGAGAGTTGAGCTATGCCTGGTTTAGTTTATTAATTACACCCACCTGGCTAATTTTTTTCAAGGTTTAGAACATTCGATTCTTGACCGTTAGAATTACTTCCATCGGTTCCCTAACCTTCTGCAATTTTCAGTTGCTTAATGTTTATACATACACACATCCTCGCTCCACCGAGTGGGTGTGCGCATATATATATGTATGTATGTATTCGTTTCTTGTAGCTTGCTGAAGCGAAGTAATTAAGCATGGCGAGTACATCATGTGATGACCAGAGTAAACACGTTGTAGTGATTGCCTTCCCCTTTGGAAGCCATCCTCTGGCTCTTCTGAAGCAAGCCATAAGGTTAGCTTGTGCTGCTCCAAATGTCAGTTTCTCTTTCATCAACACTGCAAAATCAAACCAATCTCTCTTCTCCAAGCAACCAAACGATATACCACACAACATCAAACCCTACAATGTGTCTGATGGGGTACCAGAGGAAGATCACGTGCGAGGCACGCTCCCGCCTGTTCCAGTACTGCTTGACTTGTTTCTTCAGTCCAGTCTCAAGAACATTGAACAGGCTATAGATTTAGCCGTGACTAGCAGAAACCAGAGTGTCACTTGCATTGTTTCAGACACTATTGTGAGTGTTCCTTCTCTTTCTTTGTCTCAAAAACTCAATGTCCCTTGGCTTGCTTGTTGGCCTTCACTTTCAATCTCAGTCTCTCCTCATTTCTACACTCACTTAATACGCCAAAACATCAATAATAATAATTCTCATGAACCGCAAACAAACACATCGCTTGATTTCCTCCTGGTTTGTCCCACATGAGAGTTGAGGACTTACCAAACGATGTCGTACTCAAAGATGACAAAGAACATGAAGAGACAGTGTTTAGTAAAACATTAACTTCTACAGGACAATTGCTGCCTCAAGCAAAAGCACTAGTTATGTTTTTCTACGAGGAATTAGACCCTCCTCTCGTTGTTCAGGACATGAAGTCCAAGTTAAAGTCACTGCTTTACGTTGGTCCTCCAATATATTGCCATCACAATCTCATACTGATGACACAAATGGTTGCTTGCCATGGTTGGACCAGCATGGTTCAAGATCTGTGGCTTATCTGAGCTTTGGAACTGTTGTTCCCATACCCCAACATGAGCTTCTAGAAGTTTCAGAGGCACTGGAAGCTAGTGGAGTTCCATTTATATGGTCATTAAGGCTATGTTTGGTTTGATGGAGGGGAAAGGAGGGGGATGGATAGGAGGGAATGGGAAGGGATGGAAGGGTATAAAGCTACCTTGTTTGGTTTAGTTAAAGGGGAAGGAAGGTGAATGATTTTTAATGATTCTTTGTTTGGTTCAGGAGGGGAAATGAGAGAATTTAATAATCAATTTACCATTTTACCTATGTATGGTGACTTATATTTATTTATTTATACAATTTATTTAAATTAGTTTTCACTCATGAAAATTAATCTCTTCTTCTATTTAATTAATTTAAACAATTATTAAGGGCTTCCTCATATAATTTATTTAAATAATTAATGAGCAAAGGGGGAAAGTTGATGTTAAAGGGAAAAATAATTAATTACATATTTTTTAATCTACCATTTAATTTAAAAAGTTATGAATGATAGAATTAATCCTTTGGTGTAATTGTTCAATATCACTTTCCCATCTGGAACCACTCGAACCTCCATGGAAGACGACGAGGCCTAAACTCTTTCGCGTTAGCTATAAATCAAGGTTGAAATGTAATGAATTGCTTTGTACTGGCACAATGCCGTGGGTGCTGGAATTGTTTTGCTCTTGAGCTTCGACCTTCGAATCCACCAGCCCAAAATCTAGATCTAGGCATGACTCCATTTCGGGAAACACGTACTCACCGAAAAGAGAGGAGGGAATCAGTGGAATAACAAAAATATTGTAGGGGTATTTTAGTATAATATTTTCATTCCCCTCTAAAACCCCCCAAATTGGAGGGATCAAAAAGAGAGGGAGAGAAGGGGAGAGAGAAGATTATTTTTCATCCCCTCCCCTCCAAAAAATTCAAACCAAACAAGGGGAGGGTCTCATTAAACCTCCCTTTCCCCTCCCTTCCCCCCAACCAAATAGGCCCTAAAGGATGATCAAAAGTGTGTTTTGCCAAATGGGTTTATTGAAAGGACACGCAAAAGGGGGAAAATAGTACCTTGGGCTCCTTAGACACAGGTTTTGGCACATGCGTCTGTAGGAGTGTTTGTGACTCATTGTGGAAGGAACTCAGTGGTTGAGGGTATGGCCAATGGAGTGCCCTTGATTTGTAGGCCTTTCGTTGGAGATCATGGAATGGCTGCAAGAACAGTGGTGGATTTATGGAAGACTGGGGTCAAAATACAAGGTGGTGTTTTCACCAAAAATGGATTGATTCAGTGCTTGAATATGATTTTGGCTGAAGAAGGTCAGAAAATAAGAGAAAATGTGTAATATCCCAAATTTCATAAACGAAAGTAAAAGCCAAACCAATGAATTACGAAATGACTTGAGCCTTGTAAATAAGAAAAATAGAAGGAAAATACCTATAGACAAGAAAGGATGATCGACTAAGTCCCTGTCTTGAAAATTCTAAGTAAAAATGACCAAAGGGAAAAACGGTCATTTGACCTAATAGCAAGGGTAAAATGGTCATTTTGAATAATAAGGCATAGGGAACAAAATGTCATCAAATAATAAGGACATTTTGGTAATTTGGTCCAAAGTCAAACAAAAAGTCAAAGTTGACCAAATAGTCAAAGTCAACTCAAAAGTCAAAGTCGACCAAAATGTCAAAAGTCAACCAAGGGCAAGGTTGGAATTAAGAAAGAGTAGGAAAAGTGATGGCATTTTGGAAATTATGGCAAAAGTAGAAAAGGTAATGGCATTTTTGTAAATAAGTGGTAAATAAAGGATTTCAAAGTTAAGGATGACCGAGAAATAATTATTTGAGGTAGCAGGAGTCCTCAAATGCCGGAGACCTGAACTAAGAAAAATTTAGTTGGGTTATAAAGTAATTAATAAAATTATTACCCGGTATCCGATGGGGCAGTTTCGTTGAACGGAGAACAACAGTGCCTGAAAAACCCGAAAAGGTATTTTCTTAGAAAATTAATTACGGAAAATTCGGGAAGAATTTTGAGGAACGGAAAAGAGCTTGAGAATCAGGGGAAAATATAGAATATTTCCATGTCCTTAAGTCAAATTGGCCGCCGGAAGCCCGTTTTACGATGTTGCACGCAAATCAAGGAATCCTGATGAGTTACGAGGGAAACCCGGAGATGCTATGGACAAGGACATGATGCCACCTAGGCAAGGAGGCCTAGGGAATGGTGCCACATGAGATATAAAGCCTCCGGAAAAGTATAAAGGTAGTTAGCCGCGTAACGGGTACTTTACGGGAATGCGTGCCACCGGATCATGTAACTGGACCGGCAAAGGCCGAACCAGAAAATCTGACGCCTAGGGGGTCTGAAAAGTCAGTTTTTCAACTAGGAGGAGACAAGGTGATGTGGCTAAATGTGGGACAAGTATTTCCCAACTTGGTCCCCAAGTTTTAATATCCTCCACACAATTTTTCAATAGGCCATTTAATCAATAATCCTCCATTTTCTCCTCTCATTTTCGTCACTCTCTCTCTCTCTCTCTCCCAAGTCTGAAAACTTTCTTCTCTCAAGCTCCCAAGACACCATTTTTGCTCTCTCAAGGTAGAAGAAAGAGCTCACACACAAGGTAAAGTCCAAGCAACCTCCTTTCTTGAGTCTTGCAACCTCTTTCACCTTTCTAATGGTTTGATTTCTTGAAGGAGTCTCTCTTTTTGAAGATGAGAGGCAAGGATTTCAAAAGGTGAAAATG
>JANTPZ010122596.1:0-10431 GCA_025593235.1 Vachellia pachyceras | reverse complement strand
GATACCTTAAATAAATATTTTCAATCATCAAATATTTAAAATTCCATAATTCATCATCCAGGCCGAATTTCAACAATCGGTTGAATCTCTGGTAATCAGTGAGTTCTGCTCTATCTTTTGGGCATCTATGGATTTTTTCCGATTTTTGGTCAGCTGTTTGACTTTTTGACTTTGACTTTGTCAAATGACCAAAATGCCCTTACACTTTCTCTTAATGACCAAAATGCCCTTTCACAGTCTAACTTTTCATAAATTCCCATTTTGCCCTTAACTTTGTCGCCCTTGATCTTTTTGGTTTCTAATCCCTTAGGCAACTTTCTAGGAGGTCACCCATCCTGAAATTGCTCCAGGGACAAGCACGCTTAACTTTAAAGTTCTTACTGACTTCCATCCATCAGGCCAAATCTGATTCCGTGACTTACGGCTCAACAGCATCAACTTTTTCTGTACTTTCTATCCGTGGGTTCTAACTTGACTTTTGACTACTGATTTAGCCTTTTTTATCCAATAACCATATTGCCATTGGTCTTTATACTTAATAACATCTATGTCCCTAGCTTACATTCTTAGAAATCTCAAAGCCTTAGGACTAATTTGACCAGGGTCTTTTAAGTCCACTGACATTTTTTTTTCTGTACTTTTATTTCTGGGCCTTGTCTTATCTTATAGCTATCAGTTTGGCCTCTATGTTGACTTATAGAAAAGGGTGGATATTACATTAACGATTTCCGTGTGTGATTTGGGTAATCGTAATGTCTTGCTAGAGACCGCTTGCGACTTGTGGGCTTGTGGTGAGATTAGCCCACTACCAACTTTATATGGATCTACAAGGTCGCATGCAAGAACAACTCAACATGAGCTTTATTTCTGGGGTTTATTCAAATTTTAAATATATATGTATATTTATGTCAAAATTCGAAATTGCACAATATTATGTAAATAATATTTGTGTGTTAATTTAATATTTAATTTATTTGATAAATTAAATAACTAGCACTAATTTAATTTATAAAGATAAATTAAATTCATTGGCTCATTATTTGGGTTAATTAAATATGTATGATTTGATCAGATCAATTTAATCCAAATTAAGATTGCAAAATTCAAATTTCACATTTTGAATTTCAAATTTCGAATTTCAAGATTAGATCTTGAATATCTTTTGAATTTCAAATTTCCAATTTTAAGATTAATCAAGATTAGGTCTTGAATTTCAAATTTTGAATTTCAAGATTAATTAAGATTAGATCTTGAATATCTTTTGAAATTCAAATTTCAAGATTAGATCTTGAATATCTTTTGAAATTCAAATTTCAAGATTAGATCTTGAATATCATTTCAAATTCAAATTAAAAGATTAATAATGATTAATCTTGAATATCTTTTTGAAATTAAATTTCGGATTTTTCAAGATTAATAAAAGATTAATCTTGGATTATGATGCACTCCATGAGCTCTATAAACTGAGTGCTCATGAACAGTAGGGGCATCCCATTCTGAATTTGAATTCGCTCTTGAGCCACAAAACTCTAGAGAGAAAAAGAGTGAAATGAAGAGGCGCTAGCGCGCTGCCATTGTTGGGGACTGTTCGCATGGATACCTGTAGAGGGAGGCATTAAAGGAAACGTCAGCTCCTCGTGATCAAAAGCAAGAACGCGAAAGGTTGTGGAATTTGAAGAGATCCAGACGCAAAGGAAGGGACGATCTCAAAACGCAAAAGTTACGCCTTCATCTCCTCGATCTAATGCCTTTGACAGATCCGTATTTGGGATTAGAAAATTTAAAATTCCACTACGTGTACATTCTAATCCCAACATTTCTTTCTATAAACTTGTATAAAGAAGATTTTAAAGAGAAAAATCCCTTGACAAGAAATAAAATGGGAATTCATTTTCAAAAGGTAGAGTTAGAAAAGGGGGAGTGAGATTTAAATTCTACCAAAAATATTTTATAATATAATTGATATATTTTTATATGCATATACAATATCTAGGACTTGATGCTTGTTTGAGCCTACCAAGAAAAATGAGGAAGAAGGACATCTGGAGAAGGTAAAATAGAAGTGAGAATGGAACCTTGGATAATGAAGCTCCTAGTATGGGAAAAAAAGAAAAGCAAGACAAAGCTAATAAATCTTAGAGGTAGCAACTTTACCCATTCTTGCATTTAAGTTGTGTTTATATTTTGTTATGCTTCCTAGCTTGCCATGAGTTGAATAGTTATTTTATCTTGAACATGTTGAATGATGTTTTCAATTGTGTCATGGCCATGATTGACTATTTTATATTTTATGTGCATGTTCTTGATTATTGTATGCCTTAGCAATGCTACTTGTTAGTAAGTCAAATGATGGAAGAATACTACCCATCAATAACTAACCATGCTAGGTTACAAGCTTCCAAAATAAAAGTGAAGTAGAATAAGAGAGATAAGTTTCGATAGCATTATTTTGCTATAAGTTATTAAATGTATAACTTTTATAAGTTGTATAAATTCAATATGAGGTTTTGGCATGTATGTATGATATATATTGATGAATGATAAGTGATTGTATGCATAATTTATGGCCTTGAAAGTATAATTTTAAGATACATGATCATGACTGTCCAGATTGAGCAGTTTTCAGGGAATGATCAATGCTTAATTCACTAAAGCAGAGTAAATGATCTCTACTGTTCATGATAATTTTCATGGACAAAGTAGACACATGGGACTTCTCATCAAGTTCTAAATGAGGTTAATTGAAGCTCTATAAATTTAGTTATGAATTTTTAAAGTTGAGGTGCAAAGTGTGTTAGTAAAACAAAGAAGGTTTAGTAAATCAATAAACTATATTAACGAGCATATTTTATGGCCAAGATTATATCTTTCTCATGTAAAGAACTACAAGAGCTTTCAAAATAATTTTAGAGTGTCCTTAGACAATTTTTCTAAAATTAGCTATGATTTCTCAAAGTTAGGTCGAAAATATGAAAATACCAAACAAATAGTAACCCAATGATCAAGATGAAAGCTTTTAACTTATGGGCTTTACTAAATGATTACTTGAACTATAGCACTTTCGAACGTAACATCACCTTACTTAGCTTTACTATCCATTGGAGACCCTATCTTAACCACTTGAAATCATTAAATAAGCTAGAATTAGTTAACCAAGTGACTTTCAAAATTTCTCAAAATAGTCACTATGCACTTATTAGGTTGGAAATATTAGCCAAACTTAACATTTTATAACTTATTCTAGAAAAATCTCAATTAAGTGGTTTAAGTATCTAATTAAAGCTCATTTAATTCTTTATGGATGAAAAATATTCATTCAAGCACGTTAAATCTCAATCTTCACCTTAAACCATGTGAAACTATACTATTCATTTGATCCTTTGAAATGGACTTCATCGCAACCAATTTTACTGGCCACATGGAATTTCCTCTCAGGTGTAGTTTGCTACGGCAAACTTTTGAGTTCACTGTGGCGAACTCCTCCAAAACACAGCAAATTCCCTCTCTGTACACTTTCACTACGGCTAACTTTGAACTTCACCGAGGCAAACTCTATACTGTCAGATTTTCTGCTAAACTACAAAAATCCATAACTTTCCATATACAACTCTAAATTGGGAAAATTAGGACTCTATGAAAATCTTAGAAAGAGTGCTCGTGAACAGTAGGGGCATCCCATTCTGAATTTGAATTCGCTCTTGAGCCACAAAATCATAGAGAAAGAGTGAAATGAAGAGGCAATAGCGCGCTGCCATTGTTGGGGACTGTTCACATGGATACTAGTAGAGGGAAACGATAAAGGAAACGTTGGCTCCTCGTAATCGGAATCAAGAACATGGATGGTCGTGGAATCTGAAGAGATCCAATCGCAAAGGAAGAGATGAACTCAAAATGCAAAAGGTATGGCTTCATCTCCCCGATCTAAACACCTTTGACAGATCCATATTTGGGATTAGAAAATTTTAAATTCCGCTATCTGTATGTTCTAATCCCTGCAAATTGTTTATTAATTTTGTTGATCATATCAAAGTTTTTAATGCATTTCTAAGCCATTATGATCTTGATTGCACTTAAATGATAACAAGAGTTTATGTCCTTGATTAGCATGTTTTTGGGTGCAAATGACAATATTAATTGCATATCTATATTCAATGCAAATTTGGAGTAAAAAGGTGCCTCAAATTAATGCTTTTCATTTCAGGAGCTCTAACTGAAGTTGGAGGAAGTAGCTCTGGATACTTTCTCCACGGTGAAACAAGGCAGCAGCAGCATCTTTCGGGAGAGGTTCATCGCGGTCAAACTCCATATGCATCACTGCGAATATCACCCATCAACAACAGATTAGGCTTAAAATAGAAAGAAAATACACCCACAATATGAACCCGGCCCAAAACGGTTTAATGACCCTATTTAGGGTAAGTTTCACACAATTTATGGGAGGAATGCAGTAGTCACCATCTAGATCACTCTCTCTTATCTTATTTTCCTTTCACAAACCCTAGCCACCATTTTCCACCTTCTACCTTTCATCTCCAGATCACCATGCATCCACATTATTCCATGAAGGGTGTTGAGCTGAGCTGTATGAGTAGCTAAACCTTTTCCTACCTCTTGGAGATGGAGAAGGCTTGAGTTCATGGAGCTAGAAAGAGGAGTATTAGTTATAATCTGTGTTCTTATTATGGATTACGTAATTGCTAAGTTAGGACTTGTAATTCGTACTTGAATACTTGTTTACAGTTGTAATCAAACTTGGATTTCTGTGTAATGAACAGTTCTTTGTTTGACGTGGTAGTATGAAGTATCATTTCTATCTATTCAATGCAACCTTCTTCATTCCCTCTTATCTACCTAGTTGTGTTTGATATTTGGGCTGATGGAGTTTGTTTTGGATTTTTCAATGAACTTTTCATTGAATACACTAAGTGTTTTCAAAGGGTTTCATGAAATGGGGTTCATTTCATGAGATTTCTGACCCAGGAGTTGTTGGGTTTTTTAACCAATAAACTTAGTGTACAACTATTGCTCTACCTCATTATTTTGAACCGTGATAGCCTGAACCATTTCCAAGAGGAGTTTCACCATCTTGAGAATTTGCATTCATCACTCAATTTTCTGTATTCCCATAAAATAAAAAAAAGTACTTTAAGTTCAGCATTTCATTTGTCATTTTTAATTTTAAATTTTGCTAATAAAAACCCTAAATTCACTTCAACATAAAAAACATACATGAGTTAACCGAAATCAATTGTGCTCAAGGGTCCATTTTAGAGAACAACCCTGGGGTTGCACCCTATAGTGCAATCTTTGGAATCACAATTGTTTTTGACCCAGTCCAAGGCAATAACAACGGCTAGTGTAATATCCCTATTTTCTGCTAACTAATATAAAGGCTAAATCCGTAGTTATGAAATGAGTTAAGGCCCATAGATAAGAAATATAGAGGAAGAGGAAGTAAATGGACAAGAGAGACCGGGGGAGTGTTACAGTGATATAAAGTGTTGTAATCCACAAACCTCTACATGATTAGTAAGTGGATATGTGATAATGCATGCATGAATATGGGCTAGAAATGCTAAGGAATGATAAGAAAGTAATCATGCATTGTAAGATGTTGGACTTTCACCAAAAGAGGTTTTGAGAAATTTTTAAAGAAAAGCTAAGTTTTCAAGAAGAGGGTTCCAACAACCTCAGAAACTGCCCTGATTTCAAGTAACGAGGAAAAATAGCAAATGAGGTCCATTTGAGCTGAACTTTCCAGTTAAATACAAGACACGTTGAGCTTTAAAATGAGTCCAAGATCACTGGATTTGGATATTTGTACAAAGAGTTATACTTTTCCAAAGTTAAGAGTTAAATCTGGAAAAATAAAGAGTTACCAATTTTCACGGAATTAACTATATCAATTGGGCTAGGGTCTGAACTAGTGAGTATGTTTCCCTTGATGATCACTTCCTAAGCTTGAAATAGAAATTTGAACCACTTGATTTTGATTTTTCTAGAATTAGATATGATTTTTCAAAATTGGGCCAGAAATCTGGAAAGTTTTCAAGTTCACTTCTTTGGTCTTTTTTGGGTTATCCAAGGCCCAAAAAGTGGTTCAAGAGTGATCTATTATGAAGCTTAGATGGGAAAATAAGAGGTGCCACAACTAGAATCTTGATTTAAAGTGGGACTTTGCTTGATTTGGGTCAGAAAATGGTGCCATTACCGGGGAGCATAGCATTTGGCTTAGGTTAGCTTGTGTCACTTTTCTTGTTAGTTGCTTGTTCATTTTTAGTTTCTTTTTGTTGATACTCACTCATAGTATATGTTTGCATTTTGCATAGTATAGCATAAAAATTTCTTGAAATACAAACAAATATATCGATTTTCTTTTGAGTTGTGCATTTTACATCTGATATTGAGTTTGCGCCATGGCCAATCAAGTTTTCAAGTGAGAAACAGCTCTCGGTACACTTTCACTGCAACTAAATTTGAAATTCGATATGGCTAACTTAGGATTTTGCATAGGTAATTCCTCTCAGATATGTTTCACCGTGACAAAATTTAAGTTTCACCATGGCTAAATCTCAATTCCTAAACTATTTATTTACATTCCACTTCTTTTTTCAGTATATACACATCATACATACCATACACTCACATTTACACTTGCATCCACCCATTTCATCTTCTTGATTGAGTTGTGTGCTGCAAGTTAATTTTGAATTCCTCTTCTTGTTGCTATCTTTGTATGCCCCAAAAGACCACATTTTTACCTTACGATCCTAAATTTGAGAGAACCTTGAGAGATTCATGTAAGGAACAGAGAAGAAAAGGGAAAAGCATGGTAGTTACAAAAGAAGAACCAAGTTTTAGGAGAACCTAGTCCATTAGAAATAGATAGAAGAGTAAACCTTATAGAAGAACAAATCATGGCCTAAGTTCTGCATAACCAACCAAACCAAAACATGAATGTTAATCAACCGAGGAATGGTGGTAATGAAAGAAATGGTGAAAGAGAGCTTATAGGGGAGAATAATATGAATAATAGAAGAAGAACAATTAGGGAAGCCATAACCTCTGATGCACATTATGATCCTTTTGTTGCTGCTTATCCTAATTATGATGTGAATTTTGAAATTAAAGGATTTCTTATTAACTCTTTGCCTAAATTCCACGTCTTAGCAGGGGAGGACCCCTACATCCTCCTACAATCACTGTCTATGATTTGTCAAAGCATGAAACCAATGGAAGCTTCTCTTGATCAAGTGCTATGGAAGGTGTTTCATCTTTCATTGGAAGGGAAGGCAAGGGAGTAGTTTATGAGCCTTCGTAGGCATGTAGCCAATGCATACCAAAGCTGGGGAAATTTGAGAAAAGCCATTTTAGAGAAGTGCTTCCCGGCATGTAGGACTTTATCGATGAGAAAGGGGATATATTCAACTAGACAAGAGTTTGACGAGTCTTTTTACGATTACTGGAATAGATTTCAAGATCTCCTATCTAGATGCCCCCATCAACAAATCCCAAATGAGCAATTGGTTCAATACTTTTATGATGGATTGAAAAGTCAAGAGAAAGGGATGTTGGATGGAGCCTTAGAAGGTTCAGTGATTTACCTCACTACTAAAGAGGCTTAGGAACTGATAAACAAGATGGCCCTAAAGTAGTATATGAGTTAGGAATTTCAACAGCCCACAATAGAAGAACGGACACTCTAGAGTCTAAGGTTGATTCTTTAGAAAGTAAGGTAACATCTCAACTATCTCTCCCTACTTCTGAGCTGAAAAATTTGAATGTGAGTAGACCACAACCTTCTATTGATGTTGCTGCACCAGTTGTGAGATTGTGGTGGTTATGTTATGCACATCTCAAATGTTTGCCCAAATAGATATAAAGATGTCTCAGCTATGTATCAGGGGCAACCGAACTAAAAATGGGATCCCTATTCAAATACATATAATGAATGGTGGAAGGAAAACCCTAAATTCAGTTGGAGAGGTGAGGAAGCTAATGCAACAAATAGATTTGAGAGGGGTGGAGGAGTTGGACCATCCAACTCCTAAATGCAACACCCCCAATAAGCTTTGAGTATCCCTCAAAAGGAGGATACCAATTAGTTCTTACACAACATGATGTTGTTACTCAAGGAAGAGCAAGCTTCTACCACTAACCAATTCAATTCAATCGCCTCCCTCATTTAGAAAGACTTCTCCAAAAATTGATGCTAGATATAGCTCTTTGGAGAAGAGGATGGACTAATGGAAGACTAAATCTGAAAATCTGAACTCCATTGTCAGTCAACTTTCTAACAACTTAAGTGAGCAACAAGCAAGGAGTAGTGGCTCCATCCCTTCCAACACTATCACAACCCTAAAGGACTAATGCTATTAACTTGAGAAATGGGAAATGAGTGAGGTTTGATGAGGAGGAGAGGAGTTCCATAGAAGAAGAGGGCATTGAAGATGACAACCCTCCTACCCTAACCAAAGAAAGGAAAATTAGTTAGAGCACTAAGGAGAGGGAATTGTTATCCAAAGGAGAAGGATCTTCCTCACATAATGAAGAAGGGATTGCAACTTCAGAGTAAGGAACTCCACATACCTAAGGGAAGAAAGCATAGAGTTACCTCAACCAAAGGTAAGGAGGTAAATATCGAAGAATTTCCTTTTCCCAATTCTTATTTAATAAGTAAGAAAATAGCTGAAAAGAAGAGAAGGAAGTCTTTAATTTGTTTATTAAGGTAGAGGTCAATATTCCATTGCTTGATTTAGTGAAAAGAGTTCCTACCTATACTAAATACCTTAAGGACCTGTGCATTAATAAGAGAAAATTTAGACCAAATGAAAGGGTCTAAGTGAGCTCGAATATGTTAGCCCTATTTAAACCCTAAGCCCAATAAAATGTCAAGACCCTGTATCTTATACCATTCCTTGTACTATAGGCAAAGTGACCATAGGAGGCACTATTGGATATAGGGGTTATTATAAATGTGATGCCTAAGTCTGTCTATGAAGCTTTGGGAGTCAAAACGTAAAACCTACAACTGTAGTGCTCCAATTAGCTGATAGGATGATTATGTACCCAGAGGGGATAATAGAGGACATTTTGGTAAAGGTAAAGGATGTAGTTTTCCAAGCTGACTTCTATGTGTTTGACATGTCCAATGAATCTATCCATGAATCCACTTTAATTATGGACATACCCTTCTTAAGGACTGCTAATACCATTATTAGCATGAAAGAGGAAAGCATATCAATGTAAGTTGGGGAGAATAAGATCAATTTTAACATGTATCAAGACATGAAGCACCCTTATGAGGATTACTCTCTTTAAGTATTAATGCTATTAATATGACCATTAATGATGCATGTATTGATTTTGATTTGGAAGATGAATTTGCATGTTCAGATCTTTCATCATTTGCATCTAATTCTGAAAATGATTCATCATTGCCTTTTGAATCTTTTGATAAACCCATCTATTATTGTGAAAATCTGGAAAATTGTCGGCAAGACACAATGGTTAACTGCAGGCTTTCCATTCTGCAATCTCATGAACTTAAGTTGACTAAACCATGCACCGAGCCTACACCTTATATATGCAGTGATGACAACTTCGAAAAAGGAGTTTCTTTTTATCTTGCGGGAACAACATGCATAGCTTCACTTGAACGGTGGCACCCATGCAACAAGAGAATGAATATGCTTCGGAAAAGCATGAGGATGCATGAGAGACTCCAAAATCATCATTATTCCCAGGTTGTTCTTATCATTCACTAAGTCATTTACTTTTGCCTTGTGAGTAGTGCTGAAATGCTTGATAAGACTATGAATGATTTAAGTGTGAGGAAAGAACAATCCGATAGGATTTATTCTAGTTGTGTTTTTAAGTTTGTTGTGCACTCAACAAGCTCAATTTGCTTTACCTTTGGCCTTACTCCATTGACCTAAGATATGAAAGATATGTTACTGCAAGATATGACCAGTGGGTGAATTGGTCACTTTTAAAAAATTAGAACTTAATTTAAGAAATTAAACAAAATCACCGGTGAGAACAGAGAGAATGAAAACACAAAGCTTTATCCTGGTTCGGTCCTCTTGACCTACGTTCAGTCCTCATGACTCTCCTGAGATTTCCAATCCACTAATCAACAATAAACAAGGCTCTTTTGCCCTTACAAGGAGATTCTCACTCCCCCTCACAAGAAGCAACAAAACAGAGTCTTACGCACTCTGTTTCTGACTCTTTTTCAACCCAATAAATTCAAGGTCTCAACCTTGAATGTCTCACAATAATACAACAGAGGTTGACAAGATAAACTCTCCAAAAGAGTGGATAGTCAACCAATGAAGCTCACAATAATTTACAAGATGACAAGAAGACAGTAATGGCGTTCTCAGGTTTTGTTCGTTCTTCGTTATTCTTTTTATCTTCACTGCTTCT
>JANTPZ010122590.1:0-12706 GCA_025593235.1 Vachellia pachyceras | reverse complement strand
AGTCAATCATTGACACCTTAGCTAAACACTGGACAACAACCAGGGGTGCAGAGATTTTGGCCATGGCTGTTGTTTCCACCCAGCTTTTAGAAAAGCAGTTGAAGCATCAAAAGTTTCTCCAATTTCTCGCCTTATCCAAATGCCACGAGGAGCTATGTTCTAAACAAAGTATGAAATTAGTAGTTAGCTGCCAAAAGATTTATTCATTTTGACCTGTAAATCATTAATTACTTTTGCCATCATATACAATTAACATTCTATCAGTTACAATAATTTGCAAGGTAGATGTGGGAAATATATTTAATCCATCATGCTTTTATAAATGAGACGGCTATCTAGTAATAATTTTATGGCTGATTACCACATGATTGTATTGTAATAATTTATTTATTGTAGAATTTGGAGATGGTAAAGCATTATTCTTGGACTTAGCTGCTTTTGCATGAAAATGTACAGTGAACAATGAGACAAAATGTTATTCGCTAATTTTATTCTGGGGTTTATAAATTAGGATCGTGATCTTTCTGATGCTCTGTCTCTTAGCTTCTGTGTTGTGCATTAAAGAGAGGGAGGTCTATAGTCTGATTAAAACATAGGCCCAAATTCCTTCCTTCTGTGGCTCTTCCTTTCATCTAACTAAAGAAATAGATGCTCAATTATTTCAGGGAGAGAAGAAAATGAAAGAGACTTAATAATGTTGATCGCTTAGTTTATCATCTAGATTTTATATGTGAATATGGATTTTTTTTTGTTTTGTGCTTGTGAATTTTTAATTCTAAGTATATCAATAGATTGCTATATTGAATGTGGGGGCTGTGGTTAGCTTATGATGGAAAAGAATGCATATCTTATTCATTAAAGAGCATGGAGGTGCCAGTAGGTGGACGTACCATGCCTAAATCATCATCATTTTCTTATTGGCAGGACAAGCCTTGCAAACTGTCTTGGAGCATGGTGAAAAATTAGCTGCAATGATTCAGCTGAGGGAATTGCAAAATCTGATTAGCCAGAATCGTTCAACTAGTGTTGGCTCCTCAAGTTCTAGTTTGGAAATTCAGATGTCAGGTGCCCTTTGGGATGTAATACAAATAGTTGGTGAGAGAGCCCGCAGGAATACGGTACTTTTGATGGATAGAGATAATGCTGAAGTGTTTTACAGTAAGGTTTCTGACCTAGAAGATTTCTTTTACTGCTTAAATGGAGAGTTAGAATATGTTATAAGCCCTGAACAGCCTTCTGGGATCCAGATCCAGAGGGTATGTGAACTCTCCAATGCATGTGTCACTATAATTAAGACATGCTTTAACTATAAGAATGAGAATCGTTTATGGTATCCGCCTCCTGAGGGTTTAGCACCTTGGTATTGTCAACCTGTGGTACGCAAGGGGGTGTGGAGCGTTTCTTCTATTCTGCTTCAATTGTTAAATGAAATATCTGGGCTTGATATGTCTGAAAAATTAGATTTGTATAATCATCTTCAAGCACTAGCTGAAGTGCTGCTCGAGGCATATGCTGGTGCTGTCAAAGCTAAAACTGAGCGTTGTGAAGAAAACAAAAGTCTGCTCAATGAGTACTGGGAGAGGCGGGACACACTTCTTCATTCTCTTTATCAACAAGTCAAAACATTCAAAGCTACCCACAAGGTCATTATTATATTTGTGTGTTGCATCCTTTCAATTCTGATTATGAACAGTATTGTTCAATTGGTTACTTGTGCAGGATTCAGCTGAAGGAAATGAAAATCAGAGTGAAGAAGCTGTTTTGAAGGTTACCTCAGATTTACTATCAATTGCTAAAAGACATGGATGTTACAAAATTATGTGGCAAATATGCTGTGACTTGAATAATTCAGAATTACTAAGAAATATTATGGTATGCATTTTTCTTTCTTTCTTGTGCTAATTCTGTTCTCCTCAATTTTATTTACTTTTTCTTGGTATGTGCAACATGCGATAAAGGTTTTTTAGCAGTGCCAATGATAATTATGGATAGGGAGTTTAGATATTTTATATGCTTATCATTTTGTACGGCATTGTTACGATTTACATTCTCAAGCTTGAACGTTTTAAATGTGTTTTCCTCTTGATCATGTTCAGTTGTTTGTCTGCAGCAAGAAAGCTTAGGACCTAATGGAGGATTTTGTTACTATGTCTTTAAACAACTTCACGAAAAGAGACAATTTCGTGATCTTTTAAGACTTGGGGAAGAGTTTCCAGATGAGCTGACTATTTTTCTGAAGGGACATCCTGATCTTCTTTGGCTTCATGAGTTGTTCCTTCATCAGTTTGCCTTGGCATCAGACACTCTACATGAATTGGCTCTCACTCAAAGCAAAAAATCTACCTCAGCTGCTGAAGAGAAAGAACCAGAATATGTTAGTTTGAAGCTAAAATTAGCTGACAGAAAGCGTCTTTTATATCTTTCTAAGATAGCTGCTGCTGCAGGTACTTATCACTGTGGATTTTCATGCCTTACGCAGATGCTTCTTTTGTCCCTTCAATATTTACAGGGGAATCATGTCTTAAGGAACAGAAAAAATCACCACCAGGTCCCTGGTAATCATTAAGTTCAGTTGGAGTTATATGGGATCTTGGTTAGATCAATTGCAAATGTGAAAAGACCCTCCACCCTTGGTTATTTGAATTGAAATATGAGAGAGAAAGGTGTAGAGGAGAAGAGGTCAAGAAGGTCTTTTCATAGTTGCAATTAATTTAACCCAGGTCTCATAGGACCCCAACTCAATTTCATGATTTCCAGGGACCTGATGGTGATTTTATCTGTTCCTTGTGACCTGTATGTGATTTCCCCTTATTTTATATTAATTTTTATTTTTTGCAACTTGAAGTTGATATTCCTTTTGCTCTCAAAATAGATATTTAGTTATCACTTATCAGATATCATGGTTTTACAGAAACTGTCAAGGGTTGGACCCGAGGAAAATGGATACACCGCATTTTTATTAGACGACAATCTATTTACATATCCTTCTTTCACTGTATGCATCAAGACTCAGCCTGTTTATACTAAAATCATCACCCTTAAATCCTTCCATATTAAATATCATATTTATGATTCATATATTCCCATATATTTCTCATGATTCTAAATACGTAAGCTACACATAATGCCACTTCATACTAGGAGATACACTTAGTACCAGGAGACTTATTTTTCAACTTTACTTAGAAACCTAAAAGACATGGAACGTCCCGCCTTAAACTTTACTATCCTGCAATTAAGACATTGACTTGAACTTGACATCTTCTATTTGTATTAACATAAATGTGATTATGTGACATTCTTTTAACTTGTTATTCATAGTACGTTTTTTATGGGTATGTGCTTTCGTTTTCTTCCATGTTAGTTTAACCTTTTACTCATTCCTGTATATTTTGTATATTATGCATAAATGCCAAAAGAATATTATTTTCACATTTGTAATAACGTCCCTTTCTTTCTCTTTTCTTTTTCTTTTTCCCCTTTTCTTGCCCAACAGCTGGTAAGGATACTGATTCTCAAGTGAAGGTTGACCGGATAGAGGCTGACTTGAATATTCTAAAGTTACAGGTACTTTTGTAGTTTTTTAATCAATTCTCAACTAGATTACGAGTCTATTAATTTTTTTTAAGTCAATTGAATATTATTTGTAATGACTATAATGCAGTACAGAAGCTATTTTTGTGGCCCATCAAACCACAATATTTATGTTTTGCTTTTAGGTTCTGATTGTTGGCTGTCTGAGAAAATTATCGGCTTGTAATTTGAAGTGAGCCGAGTTCAGATAAACCCTAAGGACTTCTGCCACAATATATTGGCAAACCACTAGAATCAATTTAAAAGCATTTTTACCCAAACCGAGACGAATTTCCTATCGTATACTTACCTTTGTTGTTATTAGTGGATGGTGTTCTGTTTGAATTTTTAAAATTAATAGCTTGTTATAGTAAAGAAATCTTATTGCATGTCATCTACCATCAAAGCCCATGCTGAAAGTTTTCTCTTTGAAACTAGTGTAAAAGTGCTATATCTGATTAAAAAATTGCATTTTGAATAACGCAAGAACATTTAAAAAGGCTGTTACCATTTAATGTGTTCCGCAAGGTTTATCTTTTTCTTTATTGTCCCTGAGAACTTGTAGAATGATGCCAACCTGACCTAGTGGATGAAGCTTATTGTTGTTCTAAAGCTTGTTGAACTATGCATTGATAGAAAAAGCCTTGCCATGTTATTTACATGAGCCTCTCATCCATTTCCTCTGGGACTCTTGACCTGCAGGAGGAAATAATGAAACAAACTTCCATAGAAGATAAGCAACTTGGTGAGCAAGAGCTAATTCATCCAGAAGACTTGATCAAATTATGCCTGGAAGGTGAAGGGCAAGAACTCCCACTGTTGGCGTTCAATGTGTTTGCATGGACCAGTTCCTCTTTTCGTAAGACCCATAGAAAACTTCTGGAGGAGTGCTGGAAGAAGGCTGCGGGTCAGGATGATTGGAGCAAGTTTTTCGAGTCATACACTGTTGAAGGATGGAGCGATGAAGAAACCCTGCAGAATTTGAGCAGCGCAGTAGTTTTCCAGGCTTCGAGACGGTGTTATGGACCTGAAGCAGTAACGTTTGAAGATGGGTTTGAGCAAATATTGCCATTGAGAGAAGAAAACTTGGAGAATTCAGTTTTGGGCGATATGAGTTCTTCCGTGGAAGCAATATTGATGCAGCACAAGGATTTTCCAGTTGCAGGCAAGTTTATGCTGATGGCAATCATGTTGGGTAGTGAGCAGGAAAATACTAGTCTCGAAGAGGGTCCTTCCCCTATGGACTAGCATGGCAAATGTAAAACGCAGTTTGTGTTTCACATAATCTCATATGTACCAGCTTGGAAGGCACTGATACTCTTATAGGTGTGATGGGATTATCAATACGCTGAATATTTTCATAATTGAAATTTGTTGGTCGAGAAATGGAGTGGTATCTTTCATGTTTATATGCTTCTGTTTTCCTTTTGGCATCGCAAATTTAAACAAGTTTATATGAAAATCTCTGTATCAATGTTTAACTCTTTGCTCAATTATGTTTTAAGAAAGTACTTTTTGAAGTCGAGATAAAAGTTAATCCAAACACCGCTGCATAAAATCACTTAATAATAATAATGAGTTTGGGAATCACTTGCATGTACTTTTTCTTACCCTTTTAATGGGAATTTTCACCCAGTTAGCACTTGTTTGGGATCATGGACACTCTAGAAACATTTATGTACGCATGAGATGTCACTTCTTAACATGTTTATTTCATAAGGATAATATATCTCAAGTGAAGGAGCATCATATATTCCAAGTAAATTTTGAAATAATATAAGTTTCACTCAAGACATCGTTTAGTTGATTACTAAATTAGTTGTTAAATAAATAGTCATCAAATATGTTGAAACTGAAATTTTAAAATAGATCAATATATATCATAAGATATTCCATTGATATTAGAAAATCTTGAAATTTCAAACGATACCTTATAAAATTATGATAATATCTTATAAAAATATACTTAATGCATCATTCTTTTCTTTCTCTCACCATCGAGTAAATAGGGTTTCTCAGAAAATAATTTTGTCTTTCTCTGTTGAGTCTCTTTAAATCAATTCATCATTAATGTGTAACATCCTTTTAAAAAAGAGAAATTTACAATCAAGTCCTAAATATGAGAGTTAATGAACAAAATGTCTCAAAGATTCACAAAATTACCATATGGTCCCAGGAGTAGCTGCTGAAGTTGTTAATGAAGGCTTGGTACTTCATTACCTTTACTGATGACTTTTTACGATATGATCACGTTTATTTGATCTCATATAAGTCTGAAGCATTAGAGTGTTTTAGACAATACATGAATGAGGTAGAGAATCAAATGGAACGTAAAATTAAAGTATTATGTACTAATCGAAGTTGTGAATACTTATCCAATCAGTTTAAAAAGCTCTGTGAAGAAAAAGGGATAATTAGGAAACTTACTAACCCTGGCACTCCGCAACAAAATAGAAAGAAGAAATAGAACTCTTCTAGACATGGTTAGGTCAATGATGGCTCAAGTAAACCTACCAATTTCGTATTGGGGTAATGCTTTATTAACAATAGCCTTCATACTTAATCGTGTACCCTCAAAAGCATTTACTTCCACACCCTATAAGTTATGGACAAAACACAAGCCAGATTTAAGTATATCTTAAGACCATGGGGGTCGGCTGCATACATTCATGATGATTCCCATAAGTATAAGAAGTTGGGTCCTAGAGGAAAGAAATGTATCTTTATAAGATACTCAAAAGAATCAAAAGGATACGTTTTCATTGGCGAAAACGAAGATGGAACAGTAACTGAAATTGAATCAGGGGATATCATATTTTTGGAAAGTGAATTTCCTGGTAGAGGAGAAATAGATCGAACAATATCTCTTTATGAGACACAAGAACAAGGTAGTGCAGATCGATCTAATGATCCCCAATTGTCTCAATATATCGATCTGAGTGGGAGATCAGAAGGCTCAAAAAGGCCTTTACAAAGGCCAAGACAAAACAAAAGAAAGAGACAAGAGGTTTCTACAAAAAGGAGTGACAGGGGAAATGTACCTAAGAGGCGTTTCCCAATAAAGGGGGAAGTACTCATGGTCACTTCGGATGGAGATGATGAGCCACGTTTTGTACAAGAAGCCTTGTCGTTTCCTGCCAAGGATGAATGGAAGAAAGCAATGGAAGAAAAGATTGATTCAATGAAAAAGAATCAAGTCTAGGAACTTGTTGATCTACCAAAAGGTCAAAAGGCAATTGGGAATAAGTGGTTCTCAAATTAAAAAGGAAAGTGGATGGATCAATTGACAAGTACAAGGCACATCGGTAGCGAAGGCGTATGCACAACAGGAAGGTATCGATTTTGAGGACACCTTCTCACCTGTTGTAAGTTTTAATACCATAAGACTGATTCTGGAAATAGTAAATAGTTTAGATTTGGAGTTACATCAAATGGATGTGCAAATTGCATTTCTAAATGGATACTTGGATGAAGAAATCTATATGAAAAAACCATTAGATTTCATAAAGAAATGCTCAAAGAGCACATTTTGTAAGCTAAAAAGTCCATTTATGGGCTGAAGCAATCATTCAGACAGTGGTACTTGAGGTTTCACAAAGCGATAACCTAATACAATTTTGAAATGATTGAAGAAGATCACTGCGTCTACATTAAGCGGTTTGATGATAACTTTTTCATGTTATCATTATATGTAGACGATATACTATTGGTTGGAAATAACCTAAATTCGATCTTAGCTGTTAAGGAATAGCTTTCATCGAATTTTGAAATGAAAGACATGGGAGAAACAAAATACATACTTGGAGTTAAAATCCAAAGGGATCGTTCAAAGAGAATTATATCTTTTTCACAAGAGAATTACATCAAGAAAACTCTTGAGCGATTCAACATAAGTGGCTGCAATCCCTTAGACACCCCAGTAGCTACTGGAATTAGCCTGAATCTTGAAATGTGTTCTAAAATTGAGTCAGCTAAGAAAGGAATGGAAAGAGTTCCTTATGCTAGTGCCATTGGAAGTCTAATGTATGTGTATAAGACTAGATATTTGTTTCACAGTTGGATTGGTAAGTAGGTTTCAGTCAAATCCTGGCGAATAGTATTTGAAAGCTATGAAAAGGATTCTGCGATACTTAAAGGGCACATCAAATTATGCACTAACTTATCAAGGGAGCGATTTGCGGCTCTTTGGATACTCCAATGCTGATGTAGGCGAGATGAAGTTGAACGAATGTCAACTTTAGATTATACTTCTTGCTAAATAATGGCGCCATAATGGTTATACCTTCTTTGGAAATGAGAGTAAAAATCTAGTGTTAATATATTGTGATAATACTATAGTCATAGCCTACACAAAAAGACCCCAAATATCAAGCAAGACAAAGCACATTGATATTAAGTATAACTTTGTGAGAGATTATGTAGCACAGAAAGTGATTAATGTACAATACATTTCGATCAAGAGTATGGTCGCAGATCCCCTGACTAAACCAATAGCCAAAGAAATGTTTGAGAAACATGTAAGGGCCATTGATATGCGCAAAATGTAAAATTATAGGCATTGTGTATTGAATTTGTGATAAAGTATTCAATATCTTATCATTGATTCATGTGTCTGTGAACAAGTATACAATGTCTAGTATGTCGTACAGGCAGGTGAGGTAGGCTCTTACACACGAGCTATCGCCTTTGATACTCAGGAGGAGTATGCTAAGATGAGACATTTGTACTCACCAATAAGGTAGCAGGAATGATGATATGGTGGAGAAGAAATACAAAGTTTGTCGCCTCGACAATCATGTAGCATGCGAGATAAGATCCAAAGTATATACATATAAAACATGGATTGAATCATGGGAACCCGCTCCCATGATGCCTGTTACCAAACAACAAATTCTTCAATACTGGCATCATATAAGATATGAGAGGAGGAAGAATTTGGGTTTAGATGTTGGGAACATCTAGACTAAAAGTTTGTACGGTGTTGATAGAATGTTTCAAAAATGACGTATGCTGTTATGGTATAAGAGAAACACTATAGCATGTGATTCATACCACATGTGTTATAGAACCGTAAAAGGGAAGCAAGTGAATAGATCCCTGCTTCATTGTTGTGTGAGTCCCAAGAAATTAATATTTCTATTTATATCCTCTGACTTTGACATTATCATGAAGGTATACTTCAATGACTGCTACCTTAACGTACATCCTATTATCATGATAGGTGCGATATAAGGTGCTACATTAGGAAAGCGGTTGATGTATATCAAAGTGATATATGGGTGAAAGAAAGATTACCTAAGAAATACACAACTATATGTCCCTTCTGACATCAATTTTGTGATTTCAGAAGTGTGGACACCACGCATATGAGAAAGATGATCTAAGTCTTATGTTGACTCAAGAGGGATTAGATTCGTCAAGTGAAAGTGTATTTTTGGTTGAATCTAGGACATATGAGGCATAACGACTTAATTTAAGCTACACGAAGAAAGATTGTCTTGTGCTGGTCTTGTGAAAGGGATTTCTAGTACAAACATCTAAAAGACGTCATACCCATGCTATCACGGTAAATCACCTAATATGAAAGGAAAAAGAGAGAAGGACGAGGCCCACAATTCCTAATACACCAAGTGTGAGTAGGAGATGTTGGATTATAAGCTACCCTTAGTGGATTAGCCCAAACCTATTTTGGGGCAAAAGCATCAATGAGCAAAGACACAGAATATTCATGGGAACAGTTTTTATCATGGGCAGTTGTTTTATTAATAAAGGGATAACACCCATTATCCTAAACAGATGCAAGACACAGAAAACTATCCGCCTCTCCTCTCTTTTCTTCCTCTGTGTGTTTTTGTTGTGTCTTATACTTTGGGTCCACTCTTGTGATCCAAGTTCCGTGTGGGTATTTGCAATCAGAGTTGGAATTATCAGGTACTCCCGAAATCCTTCACTATATGACAGAATGGTCTCAATTTGACTGGTTCAACTAATAGTTAAAACAAATTGTCAACTAGTGATTTTTTTTTACTTTTGGAACAACATTAAACCTATTTAAAACTTCCAGGGTGACATAGCACCGAAAGAAACTTTTGTGTGCACATTAATCCTTCACAAAAATTTTTGGGGGCAAAAATGACATTTAACCAATGTCTAAATGATGGAGGTTAATAGAATTCAGATTGGGGAGAGATATTAGCAATGATGTGACATCAAATATTACTTAAGTCATGCTTTACAAACTTCAGCAAGGAGCCATCGTACCTGTTTTTGATCCAGAGTTTATTCTTTTTCCAATGTCTAGCTCACTTATTTCCTGAGCAGAAACCATTTGGGGTTTGAATAAAGAATCTTTTTAGGGAAACCTCACCATTCATCAGCAGAGCAACCAAAATTTAATTTGATAATAACAAAAAAGGTATAAAAGTCTTGCAGGAGTTAACATTGATTTCAAGAAAGTTTAAATTATAATTTGGAATGTTGTATAAAAAGTATTCATGAGAGTATGGTCGAGTCACGTTATGAAATCGCTTGAGTTAAAGTGTTTTTAAACTGTCATTTTGATGTTGTCCGAGCAATTCAAAAGTTTGTGAAATATAATGCTCGAGTCACTTCAAGGCTTGCTTGAGTCTCCTAAAAAATATGTGACTTTGCTGGCAATCTTGGAGTTGCCCTAGTCAAGTTTGGAAGTGAAGGCATATTGCTGAAAGTGTCATTGCCCAAGTGATTGCTCGAGTGCTTGACTGAGGTGATTACTGGCGGTGCGTGATTATAACTATGACTTTGTTTTCTTGAGTCTTTGATGCTCGAGTGATGAAGAACTTGCTCAATCACTTTACGTAATTGCTCAAGTTAGTCTAGTATTTTTTTTTTTTGAAAATGCTCTTTCACTTTCAACTTCCTCGAATAAGCCTCAAAGTGAACTCCAAGTGTGCTCAATCACTTTATTAGACACTTGAATAAAATTTCAAATTCTCACAAAATTAACACTAGAAAATCATATGTTTGCTTGAGTCATGGAATTCATGCTTGAGTCAACTTTCTCTCTGATAAACTGCTTTTTGACATTAACATTTCAATCAATCTTTTCAAAATCTCTCCCAAATCATTCTTAACTTCCTTAAAGCTTGTCTAGACATAAAAAATGTTTACTAGCCTAATTTTTTTTTCAAGCTAGTCCTTAGAATACCCATCTATATTCAACACTTAATGGATTAATTTCTTCAATGAAGAACTACTTTATGTTTGGAGCATTGAATGCAGAGTTTGTACAATGAAGCTGAGTCTAACGAGATGATTGCTTTCTCTAATGGATATTCATTGCTTCTCAAAAATAAATAGAAGAGCATTGAAGATGGATCAACTACCATAGCAAAGTGAAGTTTATTGAACTAAATTTATCAGTCACCTAATATATGTGCACTTGCTTACAGTTAGAGCATTATTAGCTATATCATTATCTGTGTAATTAATATAAGTGTGTAATCTGAAATGGTTTGTTAATAATGCTCTAGAATGATCCTGTTGTGTACAGGTGTCCAAAAATGATTGTATCTGTACAAGAGACATTGTTGATAAAAGGCAGAGCTCAAAGATACTATATTCATCCCATTGAGCAATATTCATCCTTTGTCTCCTTCTTTCATTTGTCCGCTTTGATTTTCATGGTATCAGAGCCTCCAACACACATCATGGCCTCACTCCCTAAAAAACCATTTGCATTTACTCAGCAGCAGCTGGCGCACATCACAGCCACTCCACACGTCGGCCCAAAACCTCCCACGTTCACCCACAGATTCCCACTCCACCACCAGCTCCCGTCGCTGCTTCTCCTATTCTTACCACCAAGTCCATGATGTTGTTGAACTCTCTGAGTCAAGTCTCATTGGTAAAGTTTGATGGGATCAATTTTATTCTCTGGGAATCGCTCCTGCTACCAATCATATGTGGACATCGCTTGACGGTCACATTTTTGGAACTCAAGTAGTGCCGTCGGAATACACCCTGGATGCAGAGGCAAATGTTATTCCCAATCCTGAGTTTGAAGATAGGTTTGTTACGGATCAAATACTCCTGGCATGGCTCTACGGTACGATGATCGTAGAGATTGCATCTCAATAAACCAGATGCAAGACATCTAAGGAACTCTAGACAGCTACTGAGAACTTAACCGGAGCAAACATGAAAGCTCATGTCCAGTTTCTGAAATTTGAGTTTTAGCGGATGAAGAAAGGTGCCCTCAAGATGGAGGACTATTTGGCGAAGATAAAGTCTCTTTCTGATAAGTTGGCATTAGTGGGGAGTCCAGTGTCAACAGAAGATCTTGTCTCCCAGATGCTTTCTGGTCTCGATAACGATTATAACACATTGGTTATTTATTTATCTGATAAGGATAACATGAGCTGGGCTAAACTACATTTGAAGCTTATGACATTTCAAGCCTGATTAGAGCAACTTAACGCCACAGTCTCAGTCACAAATGCCTTCGCTAACGTAGCTATGTGTGACACTCCTTAACTTACCCCTTAGCTTCATTACAAAGTGAATTAGAATCAAAAGGAAGCCTCATTATGATCAAAGAGTCCAAAAGTTATAATTTGAAAACTTTCAAGTTTGTGAAAGTTACTATTCACTGGTTTTATGACCAACTTTGAAAATTCATAACTAATTGTAGAAAAAACGAAATTGAGTGCTTCCAATTTCTATTTGAAGCTTGTAAGTTCCTTTACAAGGGAAAAATACTCCTTGAGTCATTTACTTTCCCAAATGATACAGTTTAATTCGTAAAAATGTACTGTACACTTGGTCATTTTTCTATTTTTCCCAGGTTTTCCAGCGATTTTCTTCAAACTTTGGAACTTAATAAATTTCTGTACAAAACTCCAAATTTAGTGTTCTTTAGCTTGATAAAAAGCTCGCAATATGAAATATTTTTCTGTAAAATTTCATTCCATTTGGAGATCATTTGCTCTATTTCTCGTCAGCCCAAAGTTAGGGCTTTGGTTGACTTGACTTCAACATTTCATTAAGTTTTCCAATCTCCAAACTTTTCCAAATGAAATCCTAACTTCTACTTCTTCCTTAACCTTGTTTAATCATGAAATTGGAGTTCCTTAACTAGCATATACCAACCATA
>JANTPZ010122588.1:0-17644 GCA_025593235.1 Vachellia pachyceras | reverse complement strand
CACAAATCATTTTCTTAAACATAAAAGGAGATTAGTAGTTTTGCTACCTCAAGATCCTAGCTTTTCCTTTTTCACTTTATGGCTCTCTTGAATAACCTTTCCAATATGCTCTTGGAGGTCTCAAATCCCTAGCAATCATGGTATAATACTCATATAAACATACAACCACCAAGATGCCATAAAACTTGTAAAAACACAATAAACCCCCTTTTGGTTTTCTAAGTGTCCTACAAGTTCAAGACTTGATTTTTATGGCCCTTTAAGCTTCTAAAATCCATCTCTTCGCTTTACCCTACACAAAACATCATTTTGAAGCCAATGGAACCATCAAAATGCTCAAAAACACACCCTTTCTATTTCTTCTTTAGCTTGGACGAAAATAGCAAAAATAAGGAAAAGAAGGGTTTTTCAACTTTGCTCATGAAACTATGTGTTTCCTTGCTTCCAAAACCCCTTTTCTTAACTTTGATCTACTCAAAAAATCCCCTCTTAGATCACTCAAAGTTTGGGCAGCACCTCCCCATAAACATGAGCTTCCCATATTTTTTACAATAACTTAAAATCAACCAACAACAACCAACAATCTATCTTTTACCCCTCAAGGAAGAGCTTGCAACCATATACCACTTTTAAAAACCTTCTCATTTCCATTTTCAACTCTTGAAATCCTAGCCTTCCTCTTCCAAAAGAGAGGCTCATTCAAGGAACAACTCAAGAGAAAGGTAGTGGAAGTTACAAGACTCAAGAAAAGAGGAAGATTTGGTTGTTAGAAACCTTTACCTAGAGTTATGGAAGCTTGAAGCTCTTCTTTCTTGCTTGAGGAGGGAGTGATTTCTAGAGAGAAGGAGGAGAAAAATCTGGTGGTAAGAGAGAGAGAGAGAGGTGGCGTGAATTATGAGAGGAAAGAGAGGAAAAATTGCTTAAGTGAAATGCCTCTTGCAACTTGTGTGGATGGAATTGATTCTTGGAGCCCAAGTTGGAAAATACTTGTTCCACATTTAGCCACATCACCTTGTCTCCTCCTAGCTGAAAAAGCAACTTTTCAGACCCCTAGGTGTCAGTTTTTGCTGGCTGGGCCCTTGCCCGATCCAGTTAAATGATCCGGTGGCACGCATTTCCGTAAAGGACCCTTTACGCAAGTAACTACCTTTTTACTTTTCTGGAGACTTTATCTTTCGTGTGGCGCTATTCCCCAAGCCTCCTTACCTAGGTGGCATCATGTCCTAGTCCATAGCATCTCTGGGTTTTTCTCGTAACTCGTTCAGGATTCCTCGATTTGCGTGCGACACCGTAAAACGAGCTTCTGGCGGCCAATTTGACTTAAGGACATGGAAAAATTCTATATTTTTCTTTGATTCTCAAGCACTTTTCCATTCCTCAAAATTCTTCCCAGATTTTCTGTAATTAATTTTCTAAGAAAAATACTTTTTCGGGCTTTTCGGGCACTGTTGTTCTCCGTTCAGTGAAATCCTTTATCAATTACTTTATAACCCAATTAAACTTTTCTTAGTTCGGGTCTCCGGCATTTGAGGACTTCTTCTACCTCAAATAATTATTTCTCAATCGTTCTTAACTTTGAAATCCTTTATTTACCACTTATTTACAAAAATGCCACAACATTTTCTACTTTTGCCATAATTTCCAAAATGCCATCACTTTTTCTATTCTTTCTTAATTCCAACCTTACCCTTGGTCAACTTTTGACATTTTTAGTCAACTTTGACTTTTTGGTCAACTTGACTTTTGGGTTGACTTTTGACCAAATTACCAAAATGTCCTTATTATTTGATGACACTTTGAGCCCTAGATCTTTTCAAAATGACCATTTTGCCCTTATCATGTAGGCCAAATGACCATTTTACCCTTAGTCATTTCCACTTAGACTTCTTAAGACTAGGGACTTAGTCAATTATAATATTTCTTTCCTTTAGGCATTTTCCTCTATATTTTTCCTTATTTATGGGCCTTAGATTATCACATAATTTACCGATCTAGCCTTTAGTTCAAACTACAGAAATGTGGATATTACACTACAACTCGGTAAAGGATGGAGGTTTGATTTTCCTTTTGCTTTGATCTTTCAGACAATACACTATTCATCACCTACATCGGCTGGTGCTGTGTGCATTAATCCTGGTTGTACTTGGGTAGAACAATGGTAAAATATTTGCTTTCCCAATTTCATATCTCACTCTAAAATCAAGAGGAATTTTAGGTCATTGCGAAGTCATAGAAGTTACCACAGCACAATATTTTGATGATTTATTCTGTAGGTAATGTATGCCAATTCCCATTGCCTATGCATATATGGATCGTAATTTAACTTGCCATCTTTTTTCGTAAGTCTTTCCTAGTAATGTAAATCCTCCCTCAGATTTCTGGATTTTGGCATTATATTATTCCAAAGAAAAACAAGTGGGACCTATCATATCAATGGATTATAAATGGACTATTATTTATAAGCAATATCATTAATGCAAGGATATCTATTTTCAATCAGATATGCTTTTAGCAATATTTCCTGTTATCAACATGTCCTGCAAGTCGTTCTGTTTTGAACGAGGCAAGATGTAAATTAAATGTTACAGTTTCACAGTTAATAAATTAAATTCAACCTGCCATTTTTTTAAGTCTTGCCTCTTATCGCAGATCTTGCCTAGTAGTGTACATTCTTCCTCAGATTCTGAATTTTGGCATTATTATTAATGCAAGGATATCTATTTTCAATCAAATATGCTTTTAGCTATATTTCCTGTTATCAATGTGTTCTGCAAGTGGTCCTGTTTTGAACAAGGCAAGGCGTAAATTAAACGTTACAGTTTCAGAGTTAATAGATTCCACATTGGCATTTCATAGCAGTAGAGAAAAAACAAAGCTTTCCTTTGAAAGAATACAATTCCGATGCACTTTCAGGATTAACAATCAAATTAGGGCCTTAGCACATTAGCATATTTGTGGGAATGTATACTTTGAATATCTTAGTGATTGAATCGCTTCTTTTCTCAGTCGGAATAGAAATAGATACTGGTGGATTCTGATACAATCAATGGTTACTATTAATTGTTGTTTTGTTTTAACATTTTTTTTTTAGATTAGCACTTGTGTTAAAATGTTCTGATGGCATTTTAGGGTTCATCGAGGCGGGCCTCGTGAAAAAATTTACTTCCAACCAGAACATGTCAAGGCTGCAATTGTAACATGTGGACGGCTCTGCCCTAGTCTTAATGACGTCATCAGACAGGTTGGCAAAGTGATTAGTGCCTAAGCTAATGCCTTAGTTATCACCTAAAATCTATTCTTTGACCATGTATATCTGTTTTGCAGTTCCTCTAAATGCTATTGTCCCATTGTTCTGTGGTAATCTTGTTCTCATTATCATGGTCCGTTGAAGTTTCTTATTGTTCTCTTCTATATTGAATGTGCTGCAGATTGTAATCACACTAGAAATATATGGTGTGAAAAAAAATTGTGGGGATTCCTTTTGGTTATCGTGGATTTTCTGACCAAGAATTGACAGAAGTTTTGGTAAATTCATGCTGTTGTCCTTGCTGATGTTGGTTCAATAATCATTTTACTTAAACCCGAGCCTCAATTGTAACACTAAGGAAAATACAAGTTTCTTTTCATGATCTTTTCTATTATATTCTCAGCTGTCAAGGAAAATACAAGTTTGTTAGAATATTATATTCTTTTCATAACACTAAGGAAAATACTAGTTTCTTTTCATGATTTTTTCTATTGTATTCTCAGCTGTCAAGGAAGGTGGTTCAGAATATTCATCTTTCTGGTGGAAGTTTGTTAGGAGTTTCACGGGGAGGACCAAGTGTCAATGAAATAGTGGATAGCTTGGAAGTGGTTGACTGATCCATTCTATCAATAAATTAAACTTTATGGCATATTTTCTCTAGACCATGTTATCTGATATTTGTATTGTTGATATCAGGAAAGAGGGATCAACATGCTTTTTGTGTTGGGTGGAAATTAGTTTGCATAAAGCACAAAGGTATCTACAAGCAAGAAATTCAACCAAATAGTATCAAACTTATTAAGACAAGAAAGAAAATGAAAATGCGAAAAGAAAGAAAAGGGACAAGAAAACTCAAGTGTAACCAATAACAAAATAACACCAACTCTAATGACTTATGCCGTAGTCCCCGGCAACGGTGCCATTAACTTGTTTGTCGTCTAGCTTACTGCAAGCATACGGGTCACAAGTAGTATAAAAATATCGTTCCCACAAAGATTAAAGCACAAGCAATATAATCAACGTAGTCATGCAATCAATTATGTTGAGTGAACTCATTTGAATAGTTTATATTCTAAGGGTTTACCAAATTCAAGAAAAATGACAATAAAATGAGAACGCCTAATTAGACTTCAATTCGGGGATGAGAGATGTATAGGATTATTTTTCACCATTGCAATTCATAATAATTAAATAAATACAACTCTATTAGCGATTAAATGACATTACATGTTTGCCTAAGGTTCAAGAAGCAATTGATTAAGCTTTCTCAAGTCATAACCAAATTAATATCTTCAATTAACATGTACATTCTCTTATTATAGTTAAATGAAAATAGTCATTAAGCAACAACCTTAATCCGACAATGTTAGATTAGTAACTATATCTCTATATTACCAACAAACCATCCATTTAATTACTAAACTTCAAGTCTAGCATAATTTTACCTAAGTTTTGCAATTAAATTAACTCTTTCAAGCTTACTTTAATTGAATAAATCCATTTAAGTGGCGGCCAATCAATTAGAGGCATTGGACACAAGATAAAATTATCACTAATCACCAAATAAAGTATTATCAAATCTCAATGTAAAGGTTTAAAATAATTCTAATGCATATTAATTGGCTACTAAACATCTCATCCACAAGAACAATAAATTCAGGAATTAAAGCTAAATTACAGATCACGGCCTCCACAAGTGCTCTGAAGTTGTGCCTCGTCTGTCTCAATATTCCCCACAGCTACCCTGCATCTCTGTTACTGGAATTCACGCCAGACGACGGAAGCTCTCACTGCAGCACAGCCAACGCAACCAGCACCTCACAGCCTCACAGTCGATGCCCACGCGCACAGTCCACCTCTGCCTCCAGCACAGCCGACGCACCAGCACCAGCTCCAGCTCCAGCTCCTCTCGGGTTATCCTAGTCAGCTGACCTCCTCACCAGCACCAACATAGCCGACCCCTCTCACCCAGGCGACCCTTCTGTCTCCACTTCTCTGCTCTTCGTTGCTGTGATTCACGCCAGACGACGGGGGTTTTCACTGCTGTGACAGAACCGAAGAGGGAACGAAGTCTCCAGCTGCTGCCTCGCGTCTCTCCTTATCTCCAGTCGCCTCTCTCGGTATATCCTTAATTCCCACTCACAGTCGACGCTAGCCTCGTACAGCCGACGCCTCCCCCCAGCTCTCTCACACCCGACGCTCTCTGCGTCTTTCTCTCTTAGGTTTTTCCCATGTTCAGTTCCCCCCCCCCTCCCCCCAAAAAGAAAAAAGAAAACAGCGCCGTGCTTTCTCCTTCATTTTCACATTCCCTCAGCTCCAAATTGCCAAACGATGTCGTCTCCAGGGAATCGGAATGTCCAGCTGCTTCTTTCCATTCCAGAACGACGCCGTGACCGATGCTCCTTCAATCTCCAATTGCTTCAGCCCCAGCACGGTGACGTTCTCCATTTGAACAAGAATGTTCAGCTTCCTCCTCTGTCCAAAAAACGGCGCCGTGATCTGCTTTTGCTTATTAACATAAAAATAGTATGGATAATGTAACAATGATAACGATAAACAAAACAGCAAAAACCAAAATCTCTCTCTTTTTATTTTTCTTTAATCTTAAATATTTCTAAATCATGATAATTAGAATAAAATCCCCAAAATCATATGATAAATCCATATCTTATTAAAATCTCTACTGAACCTTTTAATTTTGCATTAATAACTCCCAAATATATCAAAATATATTTTAAATTCTATTAAAAATTGGGAGTTATCAGCAATCCAACTCGAGAAGGTTTAGTTCAAACTAATTTAATCTAAATAAACTTTATGATAAAATCAGATTGAACTGGATCAAACCAGTTGGTTAGATTGGACTAGATCCTAAACCAAGTGATATGATCACATAAAATGATCAGGTCAAATTTAGATGAATATCTTTAAAAAAGTAGTTTACAAATTGGATGTTGTATTGTTTTTTTGTTGAATGTTGTTAAAAAAATTTATGAGTTTATTATTAAGTTTTAATGTTTTAAGATGAGTTTTATATCAGATATTTTTATTGGCTTACGTATATTTATGATATTAAAAGCTTAAGGAAAACAAAAAAAAAATAAAAATAAGGCCCGTCACATTTAGCACGTGAGAGATTATATAAAACGCTGGGGATATGGTCTTTCGGTTGGTAAACCGATTCTTATCTTCATCTTAAAACAAAGAGAAGAGCTAACTGGGCTAAGAATCCAGATTAAATTAACAACCAATGCAACAATTAATTGGCTAGTAAGGAATCTTAGGACACGTAGAGAAGAATACAAGTCCAGCTAGTTTCGTTCTTTAATTTATACATGCAAGAGATCACTATAAACACCATCTCAAGAGATTCAAAGAAAGAGAAATCAAACAAAAATGGATTCAGAAACAGATCAGTGGGTGGTTGAAATAAACCAGAAGCTAAAGAGCCATGAATCTTCTTCAATGGAGATTCAAAAATGGAAGAAGCATTGCATATACCAAATACCCTCCTCTATTTTGGACGTGAACAGGAAAGTTTACAGCCCACAAACGGTGTCGTTGGGTCCATATCACCACATGAAGAAGCATCTGGTAGCCATGGAAGAGCACAAGGAAAGAGCTCTGGTCCACTTTCTAAGGAGGTGTAATGGGAAGCCATTGGAGTTGCTGATGGAAAGCTTGGCGAACGTGGAAGAACATCTGAGGGACTGTTACAAGTCACTTGATGGTCAATGGGAGAATAATAGCCGTAGATTCTTAAAGATGATGATTCTTGATGGGTGTTTTGTGCTTGGAGTGCTGAGATTTGCATATTATGATGATAACGGTGGGGATTATGCAGAGAATGATCCTATTTTCAGTTGCCATGGAAGACTCCATTTCGTACCTTATATCAAACGTGATATGGTTATGCTTGAGAATCAGATTCCTATGACTGTTCTTGAGAAGCTGATTGAATTTGAGGGAAACAAAGACCAGGTATTTTATTTCATGGATTTTAATTATATCATATGCTTTAAGGCACGTTATTAATATAATCGCTTTATCTTATATGTTATAGGCATTTTAATCAAGGCAATTATTGAAACATTAACTTTGGTAGGGGAAAAATGGGCAAAGGGTGTCTAATGGCATCCCACTATCTCTGATGTCCTTGTAAATCCCCAACATCTAAAATGTTTTTCTCTTTTCTCTACATAATTAGATTTTACATAAAATTAGTCTCATTTTAATATCTTATATATAGGTATAAAAGGGTGTAGCTTTGGAATTTTTTATAATTTTGTTTAAAAGTCAAAACTGCACAATTGCAAAGCATATTTCTTTTAAGGTATTTTCTTATTCTTGTGAAAATATTCCCATCTTCGTTGAAGAGTAGTTTCGTCCTGAAAATCAGCTATTTAAAAAGATACCTAGTTGATATGTTATTTATTCATATGAATCTAATAGTGGTTGAAAGTAATTATTTTAGCAATTTTTGTTAAAGAAATTGATTCCTTTATAGAAAAATATTTTACTCATCGTTGAAGATGAGTTGCATCTGTTCAATGATCTGGATTCTTAGATACCTACAAGTAATGAATAGTAAAGAATTTGGCAATCTGGGGGGTTTTTCAGCAATAATCTTCTTTATTTATTATAATCTCCTTTCATTCTCACTGGGTTTATTCCAATATTCTTATTGTTATTATAGGATCCAGAGTTGCTGAACAAGCTAATCCTCAAATTCTTTTGCCCCTGCACTCCAATGTTAGAAAGCTTCGGAAAATGCTTACACATATTAGATCTCTACAGAAAATGCCTCCTCCAACATGAACCAACTCACCCAACAACCACTCCTACACGAACCATCAAACCAAACAAACACTATCAACATGTACAACAAGAAAACGAAATTATCATTCCCTCTGCAAAAGAGCTTCAAGAAGCAGGGATCACCTTGAAGCCAAGCAAAACCCACAGCTTCAAAGACGTCTCCTTCAAGGACAATGGGGGAACCCTAAGGATCCCTTCCATCATCGTTGACGACAGCACAGAGACAAACTTGTTGAACCTCATAGCGTTCGAACGCATGCACGTAGGAGCAGGGAACGAGGTTTCCTCCTTCGTCTTCTTCATGGATAACATCATAGACAATGAGGATGATGTGGTCATCTTGGAGCAGAAAGGGATTCTGCAGAATGCTCTTGGAAGTGATAAAGCTGTGGCCAAGCTTTTCAACTCACTGTCTAAGGATCTTTCTGTGGATTATAGTGAAGAAGGAGGAGGAGGTTTGGTTATGGTGCAAGTGAGTGTGTGTAGATATTGCAAGAAGCCATGGAATAAGTGGAGAGCTAATCTTATACAAACTTACTTCAGAAATCCATGGGCCATTGTTTCTCTTGTTGCAGCAATGTTTCTGTTTGCGTTTACCATAATTCAGACTGTGTATACCATTAAGCAATTCTACAGAGATGGAAACTCTAGTCCATCTCCTCCTCCTACGGCTTTTATTCCAAGGCGTCCTCCTCGGTTTTGAACTTGGAGGACTGAAATAGAGAATAATATGGAGGATTCATAATTGTTAGCACATGAAACTTATGAAACTCTTTGTTCTAAACAATGTAATAATAGTCCCTTGTATCCATGATTTGGTTCTATCATTTTTTTAAAAAAAAATTGTTTTAAATCTAGCTAGACCATATATGATTGGCATTTTTCAAATGAATAAGATGGTTTAGATATAATGGGACGGTATTTTATATTAAAAATCAAATTTATTGCAAGTCACAATATTCAAAGAGAAAAAGAATGTATTCTTTTTATCCTTAATGGTTTTATTAAGGTTAAAGGTTGTTCTTAATTTCTATAAGTCACGTTAGAAGTTTTTAATAAATAAAATTAAATGACTAGTTATCATCCACCAATACGGCAAAAACAACAAATCGTATCATATTACATGATGAGGTTAACTATACAGATTATATGACATTATTGTACTATGTTAATAAACCAAATATGTACATTTGATTGTTAATCAAAATGAAGGATTTTGGACGTATATGGAAATGTCGAATTACGAATCTGCAGATACCCACACGGAATTCGGACCACAATGGTGGATCCAAATACAAGACACAGCAAAAACACCGAAGGCAAGAGGAGAGGAGATGAGAGGATTCTCTTGGAAGAGAAAGGGAGGGGAGAAGACTTGTTTTCTCCGTACGTTATATCTACTCACTTTGGGGAACCACTTCCCCATATATATAACTTCCCACAAGAGACCACATTTACGCATTTGACCTAGCCCATGGATTTGGGCCTAATCCATCAAGGGTGTCACATATTCCAACACAAAATGTGTCCTTCAATGACTCATTGAGCATTGTCTTCATTTGATCTCATTGTTGTTATATTCCGTTTCTTGAATTATCTCGTTAATATACGTTTAATTAGTGATCTTTAAGCATGTGTGAAACAAAACGAGTTAAGTTGCATTCTTCTCTTTAAGAAAATAACTAACTTAATGGGGTCATGATTTTTTATTAATTATGTTTCCATCCAAATATTCATTTCTTGCAAATGTTAACTATTTGGATTCTCAGTCGATTGGCTGAAGACAATAATAAGATCACTGCCCAAGAAGGTCAATTTTATCCTCATATGAATATCTACCAAGATTATTATTTTCTGAAATTCTAAACCCGAAAGTAATTAAATTAAGTAATGTTTGGTTATATTTGTTTGTCTTATTGTGCATTTACCAATATATAATCTATAATATATCCCAATGTAAAGCATGTATCATATTGTTCATAAATTATGAATAATATGACTCAGTTTTTGAAAATCAATCTATAGAAATCATGTCTAATTTTCTTTCTTGATAGAATAACATTAGCAGCGTATAATAATGTGATGTGAATGTAATTTAGTCCCTTTATTTTTTTTGATAAAAATAGATTCAGGATCAAAATTTTTACCTTTTTTCATTTGGACCAATATTTTCTAAAAGGTCATTCTTGCAATGATACAAGTTGACCGAATGTATCACTTGTAGCATTATTATAAAGTCATTTTTACTATTTCTCACTTACCAAGGATCATGAGTTAGATCATTAAATATGTCTATCATTAAATACGTCTTGAATTGATAAAAATTTTAAATTTATCGCTATTAGATTTTCTTTCTCTATACATTTACAAATCATTTTCAGGTCTCTCTCATCTATATTTCCTTTCAACAAGATATTAAATAGGAGTAAAATTAAAAAAGAAGTCATTAATAACCTCAAAGTGAACTTATATTTAGAACCAAAACTTTTTCTTAAAAATGGACTTATATAATAATGATCAAAGTGGCATTGTTCTACTTGAAATAAATAATAAATTTTGCATATAATTAAATAGTCTAAATTATACACCTGTCATATTCCCTAAAATGAGTTTGGATTCTCACAGTGACTTCTTCTAAAGCAAGAAAGAAGATATAAACATGATGAACGCCCACTTGTTATTCTCACATGTAAGAAATTGAAGATATTTTTTTACCAGAAAAAAGTTGAAGCTACTACTCCTATGTTATTTAACGTAAGAACCGAGTAATTAATTTATCAAAAAAACTGAATATTGAATTTTCTAAAATATTATCTTTAATCATTAATGCACAATCGAAATTGGACAAAAAATCTATACCAAAAAAATATTGGACAAAAATTTTAAATTTTAAGAGACAAAGTACATTAAAATTATCTCATACTTGGCCTCAAAGTAAAACCTCTAACTGCCTCATACATATAGAACATGATGAAGTATCATCGATTATGAATAATCTATAATTTTTGAAATAGTTTATTTTCATATGTCTAATGGAAAATGTTTGGTTGTTTATTAATTAATTGAAATCTTAGCCAATTAGCCCTGCTCTTTCTTATAAGATGAGGATAAGAATAAAGTACACCAACCTAAAGATCAACTTTAGCCTGTCATAAAAGTTTCTCTCTTTGTTTACCCAAAAAAAAAAGTCTCTCTTTTATTTTATGAAACTCTAAAGCCATAATAACTAAAGTTGTTACTTCTCTGTTAAGATGAAATAAAATATAAATTAAAAAAACAGAGAGAGAATAGAAGAAGCATATTGAGGTATGTGGGCTTTAGTCAGACAGAAATTTACATGAAGCTAAATTGTTCAAGCAACAAGTCCAACTTCAACTTAAATACTCGTCAACTTTGAGCAATGTATACCATTAGTTAGAAACCACATTTATTTTAAACAAAACAGGAAGAAATATGTAATCCCAGAAATTAGCACTGAGGATCCAAAGAAAATAGGAACCACAGTTCCTACTAGGATGTGAAATGGAATAATCCTGCTCTATGTCCAATCATAGCATCGCTGGTCATTACTCTGATGGCTACCGGAGATGGGACACTTGGACTAGGGGGGTTCACAGGACGACACAGAACTGAAACAGCCCCACTCTGCATCCTGTCCCGGAAAACAGGGCAGGAGATTGGTAACGTTAATCATAATACCCTCACACTACGAACAAAATGGTCCAAGAAAAATCACACGCAATGCAAAAAAGCTGAAAATAAAGATAAAAGAAAAACCACATGGTCCTGTTCCAACACAGCACTTCCAATCAATTTAGGATCTCTTCCTCATAGGATCTATCTTTATGTTAATCAGAAAAACTAAAATGCTCAAGAATAACAATCATGAGCAAAACTTCATGTAATGAACTAGCGCAAGAATAACAAAGCCACACAGCATATAATGAGTCCATGTCAGGGATTTGGAGAGGAAGAAAAGTAGACCAGAGAAATTATGATTCCTTTCTCATCCCAAATGCATTTACACTGAGCCTTATATGCACTACCTTTTTTTGATAAGATTATTTGTCAGTTCACTAACATGGGTCAAGTAAAATGGGATTTTAAGTAACCCAAACTATATTCTCATATATTCTTAATAGAACCCAAACAAATGCATACACATGCAAAAATAAATCATCAAAGAATGAATCATTAAATGAGATACTGGTCAAGTGAAGATTTTGAGGACATGGTTCTGTCTTTTGAATGATTTCAGCAGTGCTGGATCTGGTGGAACTTTTTTGAGGAATTTTCCTTCCATAGCAGTTTCTCATCAGCTTTACAACCTAGCCACTTTGGAAGTGCTAAGGAGCTTAGAAAATGACATTGGGAAAACTCTTTTCAGGAAATCCAGTTTAGCAAAAGAAGCTTTCGACTTGTGTTGAAAAAACTAATGTTTGAAAAGCAAAACCCAATTTACCGAAAGCAGCAAAACAAATATTCAATAGAAACTGGGTTTATAAAAATGGTTAATACCTCCAAAATGATATTCAAACACGACTCTAATCCTCTAGGCTTAGCCTCATATAGCAGGGTAATAGAGTACACTTTCAATGAAACCCACTAGCCATCCTAATTAGTCTGATTTCAACTTCTACATTGGAGACAACTTGTTAGTAACTGATCTGCATTTTGGAAATATGGATCATCATGTTGACTTTGTGCAAAAATATTTGGTGCATTTTACAAAAATTCTAAACCAAATTCTTACGAAATACAAGGATTGAACAATAAAAAAATATAACAAAATAAACAGTGAGCCTAAAAACTCTTGCACATAGAAAATATAGATAATAAAGTGGAAGATTCATTATTATTTATCTCCGTCCACAACGATTAATGATTTGAAGGCAACGAGTAGAGAACCCAAATCAAACAAAACATGTGAATTTAGTGTCTCCATCATCTCCTAGACGTGTATATAAAAAATAGGAACCGTACTTTAAAAAAAACACTCAGGAAAATTTGCAATCCCAGAGATCAACACCATGAATCCAAAGAAAATGGGATCCGCAGTTAGTACCAGGATGTGAAATGGAATGATCTTGCTCTATGTCCAATCATAGCATCGCTGGTCATTACCTTCATGGCTACCAGAGATGGGACATTTGGACTTGCGTTAAACCAGAACATGAGTAGGATTAACCAAAACACCCTCAAATCTCACACAATGTTGGTTAAAAAAACCTTGAAAAAACCACACACATCAAAATAAATGAATAGAATAAAGGTGATATGAAAATATCAATATTTATGTTTTGTTATAATTTTAAATACAGTGTTATAGGAAGTTGATATGAAAAAATAAGATATTTAATACTATTTTTAATATATTAGGTATTATTTATCATAAAAATAGAATTTAATATTACTTTTTACCCTTATAAAAATTATTAAGATGGAAAAAGTAAAAATATATAAGATATAATAATTAAAAATTAAAAAAATAAAATAAAGGTGGGCCAGGCGGGGTGGGCTGACTGGCGGGCTGGCGGGTTGGGCCCGTATTATCGGCTCTATGCATAGTACAGTAAGCCATCTATGCACTAACTTTTCTTTTACGAAGGGAAGAGCACGGGTTCGCGCTGAGCCCGAACCCGCAGCGAACCCATTTGGGTTAGCCCAAACCCGCGGCAAGCCCGTTTGGGCCCGCATTAAAAAGGGCAGCGTGAAACCCGCCGGGTTCGGGCGGGTTTCATGGGCTGCCCTTTTTTGTTTTGCTTTGAAGGGGAATCAGGCGATCAGCAATTGCTTTCACATTTGTGGATTGGGCTCCGCTGGCTTTCTCATATTCTGGACCAGTGGCAGTAAGATTTAAGGCATAATGATCTGATAAACATCAACAATCAACAACCATATGATCTCAAATGAAATTCCAATGACAAAAATAACAAATCAACAATCATCATTCAGCAACATCCAATACAAAGGTTCCACTCAGCAACATCTGATAAGCAGAGGCAGAGCAAAGGCAAAGCAGATCAAAAGGTTGGGACCTAGGAGAAGCCGACTGCGCTTGAGGCAAAGAAGATCGAGCTGGGACCTGGGACTTGGGAGTTGGGACCAGAATCAGAGCAGAGGCCGAGCAAAGGAAAAGCAGATTGAGAGGTTGGGACCTGGGAGAAGACAACTGCGTTTGAGGCGAAGAAGATCGAGCTGGGGCCTGGGACTTGGGAGTTGGAACCATAATCAGAGCAGAGGCCGAGCAAAGGAAAAGCAGATTGAGAGGTTGGGACCTGGGAGAAGACGACTGCGTTTGAGGCGAAGAAGATCGAACTGGGACCTGCGACTTGGGACCAGAATCAGAGCAGAGGTAGAGCAAAGCTAAAGCAGATCGAGCTGGGACTTGGGACCAGAATCAGAGCAGATCGAGGCTGGGACCTCGGACTGGGAGCAAAGTGTCACGGGCCATTACTCTCTTCCCCAAAAGAGCTCTCATGAGGGTGTGCAGCGCACCCGCTTATATAGTCCAGCACCCTCCGGAACCTCTTCGACATGGGACTTTGACAAAAGGCAGAGTGAATGGTGATGAAGAAAAGGGAGTGCTGACTGATCTACGAGACTGCGACACTGCGTTTGCTACGAGAGAGACGAGTGCGTCGAGAGTGGAGAAGAGACTGATCACTGATGCGGATGCCTCTAAGTTCTAAACGGCTAGGGTTGAGCAACTAGTGTGTGTGTGTGTGTGTGTCGACTGTGTGTACATCTTTCAGACTTTCACGGCATGAAAAATAAATGTAGGAGCTGTGATCGTTCGTGAGAATCGAACACGGGACGTCGGGACATTTCAGAAAGAAACCACCACCTGAATCAAGTGCTAAGTTTACCATGTGGATTAGGGTATTATTATAATATAGCATTTTTAAGGCATACAAAAAAAATTAAATACACTGACAAGCACGGGCAGCCCAAGGCTTTGCCTGTTGCCCACCCGTTTAAGTGCTTAGCCCTTCCCGTTTGGACCCACCCGTAATGGGCCCAAACGGGAAAATCCTCGGATGGATCTACCGGATTCCGGGTCACTTGCTCAACCCTTTATTTATTAATTGACTAACATAGGCCATGCGCAATGCGATATTAATGACCTAACCATATTCGCATATATTCTTATTAGTCCGAACAGCGGCAAACACAGACAAAAGAAATGAACACAAATGGCACCATATATTTCTCCTATGTGTGAGAAAATATTGGCCATGAATAAGGAATTAAATGCAAACTCCTCAGAACAAATCCATCACCGTTAAGACTTAGCAGAACAATTCCATCACAACATTACTCAAATCAAGCAAAGCATTCCCTTATGAGAATTTCGCACACAATGTTAGTTAAAAAAAAAAACTACACACAACAAAATAAAAAAAAATAAATATGAGGCTTGAGATGTTATTTTTGGTCATAGAAGGATGAGACTGATGAGACTTTGATGGAAATTGCTGCTTTTTGGAGCATCAGACAGCAACTCATATCAAATTGGGATATCTTCCTTGTATGATTTAGCTTTTTATCCATAAGAAAAACTAAAACGTTGAACAATATCTGACCAAAAAAAACTACACAACTATGGCAATTGGTTCATGTAATGAACTAGAGAACAAGAACAACAGAGTCATACAGTATATAATGGGTCCACGTTAAAGATTTGAAGAGGAAACAGTAAAATTATGGGTCCTTTATCATCTAAAATACATAGTACAGTAAGCCATTCCGAACATCCCATTCTGGAATTGAATATTCATTATTAGCAGAAGAATATTATTGCGAAGAGATCAATCAGCAACGGAGATTAGGGAAACAGACTGTTATCGCTATCGAATGTGAATTTGTAGGATTCACAGAGAATTCATACCTAAGCATCCCATTTTGAAATTGAATTTTCATTACTAACAGATCAGAACAACATGGGATGGGACTAAAATTCAGAACAGAATTTTCATTTAAAAAAAAAAGGAAAAGAATATCATGGTTCTGGAATAAAATTCGCATTGGCACCACATGAAATGGATTAACGAAAAGGGAGAGGGAAATGCACTACCCGATTGATCTGCCGTGGGAAAGCCAGAAAGCAGGGTAGGGTTTGCTGGCAGACTTGTGTTGATTTTACCATATTTTCATAAAATAACAGAAAAAGTACCAAAGCCAAAAATGAAATTTTGAAATTGAAGAAAAAAGAAAAATAAGAGAGAAAAGACCGAAATTCCCCTTGTTTACTTTAAAATGTTCATTACCACGTCGCTGGTGATGCTATGTAAACTCTAGCTTATTTTCAACTTTTCATTGAGATATTTTCCACATTTTATTAGGTATTATTAATTTTGATTTATCAATTAACATAAGTTATATCAAAGCATTATCTACATTTTATTAGTTATTAGTAATAAATTCACATTTTTAACTAATTTACAATTTTTCGATAGACATTCCTCACATTTTATTAAGTATTATCAACTTTCATTTATCAAATAACAAATTTAGATTTCAACTCATTCACAAGTTAATACATCATGAAATTAATTTCATATGAATGCTGTAATTTTATATGAATTTTCTAAATTAATGTAAGCATTTAAATTCCAAAGTATCATTTTTTTCTTTTCCAACAAATTTTCAGTACAGTGAAAAAAATAACATGAATAAAATGAGATTGTTTTAATTGATATGTGTGTGGATTGTGCATTGAAACTGTGGCCTTAGAAGAAACTGTGGCCCCTATTTCACAGAAATCAAGTGTTGGGCAGCCCAAATCCATCCTAAAAGAAAAGGGCAAGGGACTTTTGATCACAACTTCTCAATCAGTACCCACTCAACCTGCTGCCACAAATTCAGAGACAGAGAGTGAAGGAACCACTCCTGAGACTGCTATTGCTACTTCTTCAAAAGCAAAGCCAAAGGGAAAAGGGAAGAAAAAGGGATCAGAATTGCCTAAAGCTCCATATGGCTTCAACACAAACTCGGTAATTATCCTTAATTCCTCTACTTATGAAGAGAAAATGAAGAATAGGCCTTTATGTCCTGCTGTATATGTGGATATTAAAGAGGTAGATAGGATGGGGTACAAAGTTTCTGAGTTTCTGAATCACTATAAACCCCTAATCCAAATTAAGGATAAGTTTTGTCCTGAGATAGTGAGGATTTTCTATAACAACATGTCTTCACATTCTGTTAGAAATGAATATGGAGAAGTTGTATCCACTTCATTAACCACTTCAATCAGGAGCAAAGAAATCAATCTTACCCCTGAGATTCTGAATGGATTCCTAGGGATTACTGAGTTTGATGACCCTCTATCCTTAACAAATGCTGAAATTTTTGAAGTGTTGAGGCCTGGGGAAACTTTCACTGGGATTCTAGCCTTTGATCCATCAGCTATGCCACCCCTAAAGAGAGTCATTCACTACATCTATTCTAGATGTATAGTGAATAAGAGTGGCAATTACATTCACTTTGCATCAATGGATTATGCTAATATGGCTAGAATTTTGAAAAAGGAAAAGAGAAATGTTGGAGAGGTGATCTATGATGAGATGTGGAGGTTTG
>JANTPZ010122587.1:0-12842 GCA_025593235.1 Vachellia pachyceras | reverse complement strand
TCTTGCAGGCTATTCAGAAGCTTAATGGATCAAAGTTTGGCAAACGGCTCATAGCTGTTGATTGGGCTGTTCCAAAGAAGATATATAACAGTGATACAAATGCTGCGCTTGCTTTAGAAAATGGTAAGTTTTGATATTTTGAGGTAAAAGTTCATTATTTTCATTTACTGTCATTTTGAGTTTCTAAAGTACCATTCTTCTCGCTGCCAAGACTGCAGCGGGTTGGTATTATAAGATTTACTGGCAACATTTTTCAACTGATTGTTCGGTTAATATCTGAACTTTGAAGCAGAATATGCTTATGGAATGCCCGTCACATAATTAACTTCCGAGTCCTTTTATTCTGTTCTGTTCTTGTGTTTTTTTCTATTTTGTTTCGTTGTCTGATTTGAGAAGTTCTTATCTTCATCACTTTGTACGTTCTCCTCTTAATACAGTTTCTTATTCTATGAAACAAATGATGTAATGCCATGTGCATTCTTAATTATTTGGTACATGGCTATTTCTTAATTACTTTGTACATAGCTATTTGTGTAAAGAATCTCTTATGGTTTTCTCAGGACAACATAAGGTGACACATGAAGAAGGTAATAGCTCTGAGGACAATTCAGAGGATGATGTTGAGGATACAGGCAAGCAAGCCCATCAAGAAGACGATACTGATCGAGATGACTGCAGCTCCTCACAGGAAGAAGTACCACCTGAAGTTACTTTGATAAGGAAGCAGAGATTGCCAATAGGGTTCTTAAGAATTTAATTACATCCTCCACCCAAGGAACACCTGCAAATGAAGGCTCTATGTCGTCCAAGAAAAACAAGAATCAAAATCCAATGATGTTAATGAGGATAAAAAATCATCTATGGAGTTAGAAAAGGTTACAGATATTTCTGAGCCTGAAATCTCAGACAGAAGCAAGATATCTAATCTTAAGCAAACAGAAGAGGATTTGCAGCGAACAGTTTTCATAAGTAATCTTACCTTGACCGTGATAATGAAGAAGTGAAACAACGATTTTCTGGATTTGGAGAAGTGGAATCCTTCGTTCAAGTCCTCCACCAGGTGACCAAGTATGTCCTGAATCATATTTTTCTCTCATGCTCTGGTTTTTATTATATATTCATGCCTTGTTGCTCAATGCAGCCGGCCAAGAGGTTCCACGATGAACGGTAGTACGCTTGCCGCAGTAACACAAGATTGATGAGATGGGTCCCACCCCCCGAGGGGAGTGAAAGCCAGATAACCAGATTAGAGCCCCACCCACCCTTGCGAGTGAAGCTCCCCCCCTGAGCCCCACCCACCCAAGAGGAACTGGTTTTCTCAAGTTTAAAACGGCAGATGCTGCTGATGTTGCGGTTTCAACTGCTAGTGCTGCTTCTGGTATGGGCATTCTTCTCAAAGGTAGGCCATTAAAAGTTTTGAGGGCTTTAGATAAGAAGTTGGCCCATGACAAGGAACTAAAGAAGGCCAAAAATGACAATCATGACCACCGCAATCTTTACCTGGCAAAGGTTTTTCTCTAATGCTTCTTCCATGGCTAGTTGTGAAGCTGATATGCAAATAGGGCTAACATGTGTCTTCTACTAAATGGTAATAGGAAGGACTCATTCTTGAAGGAACTCCAGCTGCTGAAGGGTTTTCAGCCAGTGATTTGTTAAAACGTCAGGAGTGAGTGTTTAGTTGGATTGGAATGCAAGTGAAATGCAATTATTTAGAAATAAAGATAATTATTTACATGCTATTCTTAATTGTGCTTTTATGTCTTTGATCTTCTTTGTGATGGCTACTCTAAAGATGCTGTTATGAGCACCAGTTAATTATCATAATTCCTCTTGCCGGTTCTCATGGCTCTTACATTAGTTTCGAAAACCTGTAGGTTGGAAAGAAAAAGGCAACAAAGCTACAATCGCCAAATTTTCATGTTCCAAGAACTAGACTTTTTATCTACAACTTACCAAAGTCAGTGACTGAAAAAGAGCTCAAGAAGCTTTGCATTGATGCAGTTACCTCTAGAGCCACCAAGCAAAAGCCTCAAATTCGGCAGGTTGTTTAAGTGGATCATGACTCGAAGGCATTCTTCCATGCTGTGTATCATAAAAATGTTTAGGATCATCATCATTTATTGTGCTTGTTTCCTGTGCAGATAAAGTTCTTGAAGGATGTGAAGAAAGGAGTTGTTGCAAAATATCATTCACGTGGAGTTGCTTTTGTTGAATTTTCAGAGTATCAACATGCCCTTGTGGCTCTAAGGGTTCTTAATAATAATCCAGGTAAATTCTTTTGCCGATAGCTGCAGGGTTGGGCTACATGGTGTTTTATATCCGGTTTAATCTAATGGTATCTTGGTTGGCTTCTAAGAAACTTTTGGTCCTGAACATCGGGCAATTGTGGAGTTTGCTGTTGATAATGTTCAAACACTTCAACTTCGGAAATCAAAGCTGCAGTCTCAGCTGCAGGCTGCTGCTCATGGCGACAGCAACGTTGAGGATAATGAGGAACTCCATGTTCCAGGTTTCCATGCCAATGGAAAGGATAGAAAACGAAAATTACGGGATAATGACAAACCAGTGAAGAACTCGGTGCTCGATAAAGAAGATGAATCAGCAAGTATATTGCAAAATCAAAATGCCATGGGAGCTCGCAATGCCAAAAGGCAGAAAGGCAACCGTAGAAGTAAAAAGGCAGAAGGGTCATTGTCACATAAAGAAAACTCTGAAACCTTGTCCATGAAGCCAGATAATTACCAAAATGGCCAGAATCATGGAGGTAGGACGTCAAACACTGTTGACTCATACAATCAATGGTAAACGAGTGAATCACGGATTGAAGAAGAGGAGAATGCCGAATCAAGCAGAAGCTGGGGAAAATGCACCGAGAAAACGATTAAAAAAGAATTTAGAGCGCTTAGGGAAAGACGTGGTAGATAAGCTTGACATGCTTATACAGCAATATAGATCGAAGTTTTCACAGCAGGGTTCGCAAGGGAGTGATGGAGAGAAAAAACCTTCCAAACAGCTAAGGCATTCGGGATAGTTTTGAGTTTTAAGTTTTAAAATTTTTAAAAGTTAAAACTAGTTTTTGATTTTAGGTTTTTTTGGTTTTTAATTTAAAAAATGTATTGTAAATTAGAAATAAGTAAAGTAGGTCAAGTCAGCTATGCTATCATCAAATGATAAAAAATGATAAAAATTTAAAATAAAATAATTATAAAAAAATAAAAATTTTAAAATAAAATTATAAAAAATGATTCGCGGCGGCCGAGAGCCCCCTTTGAGCACGGCAATAAAGGCGAGAGGAGTATTGGGGTTAGAGTCAACCGTAGGCTAAATTTGTTATCAGTTCAAGTGGTGTGAGTGAGCTTGGATTTGTTGTTAGAGTCGGAGGGGCGGAGCTGGAGCCAAAGCTGGGAGTGGGAGAGGCAAAATTGGGGGAGGGAAAGGTGATGACGGTTGAGTGAAAGAGGTTGAAGAGAGAAGGAGAAATGCCGTCGGGAAGGGTAACAAATTTTTCAAAACTAAAATTAAAATTTGAAAACCTGTTTTTATGGTTTTCAAATCTGGATAAAATCTGTTTTGAAATTGTATTAAAAACCAACTCAACCCCATTTTAGTCGAACACGTTTTATTTTCAAAATTGCATTTTAAAATCAAAAACCAAAAATTCAACACTACCCCGAACGGATCCTAAGAAAATGGTTTGAACCATAACTAGTATTGGCAGGCGATAGAAAACTGGCTTCTGTACCATGCTAAGAATTTTGTCTCTATTGGGTTTTTACTGCTTTTCTAGCAATGAAATTTTTTTATATGATTTTTGAATGTCAGGGGTTTGTTTTGCAGTTTTTTGTTTGAGATGGGTAGGTAAGTAGGATGGAGAATCCTACCTAAAAAATTAGTTATTGAGGTGGGATAACCGATCCAATTGAATATCACATTAAGCATATCATTTTACTTAATGTGGCATTTGATATGTCATTCTATCAAGTCTAAATAATCTGCTCTTCACGTTTACATGTATTTAATTCAACGGGATAAATTGAAAAAGTGATCCCCAGCTCTTCATTCGTGTGCAACGATTGTCAGCTGTGGCAAACATCCGCTTTGTGGGTACCAAAACAGGAAACTAAACAAATTATAAGTAATTTACTCATTCTTGAGTAAATTTCATTTATCTCATCCAAGAATTATCCTTCTTGCCATATTATATTGATACTTACGTGTTAGCTATTTTCATGTCTAATTCACAACCATATACTTTATAGTTTAGTAGTATGGTATGTTTTACGTTTGATGCTATCTTTTAATCTTATCTTATTAGTGCATACCCCTTTAAATAAAAAAAAGTATTCTTTTGAGTGTTAACGCAAGAACAAGAATACTAGAAACTTCGATGATCCTGTTTTGCGTGGCCAAGGTAATAACGAATTCAGGCCTGTTTGTAAGGTCATTTGAAAAGCACTCATGAAATTTTTATTTTGCATATCTGTAAATCTGAAAAAGTAGTTTTGTTGATAGAAATCACCCAAGTCACCCATTTAACATTGAACTTATTTGATAACCCGTTGAGACAATAAATACAGATTCTGAGATAAATATATGAGAAGAATTTTATTTTAGTAATTACAAGAATGAATTTTAGTTGTCGAAACAGGCTAATTAAACAACTCTATTGACCACGTGACACGGTCGTGAATTCTCATCCATTCTATCTGTTGTGCCTAAAAGCCCCCATACTTTCAGATAATAACGGTGCTGCCCTAACCTTCATCATCACCGTTCACGGATTTTCCGCGTACTACAAACCACAAAGGTTCATCATTTCCTTTTTTTTGTTTGGGGTGAAATACAAAGGTTCATTTCCGCATAGGGGTTTAAACGTACGTTAATATGTAAAATAAGATCATTTTTCACATTGATTTACATAAAAATACTTGATTAGATAATAGATGTAAAAGTTGATTAAGCTGCGCGGAGCACCAATACTTGAAGAGGAAGAACCATAAAAGTTGGTATTGGCTAATTATTAATTAAAACTTAAAAGGGGAAAATTAATTTTTTTCCTCTTTTTCGTCTTCCATCTCTCCATTGTAGTGCACCTCCATGGCTAAACCAAAGGCTCCCAGACGAACCCTAGAGTCTTGTACAGTCAAACACACAAACAAAGCCGTTAGAGGTATATACTTTCTCTTTCATTTTTTATCTTCGTTCTTCCTCTTCCAATTTTATTGGGAAAATCTATTTGTCTGATCGCTTTTTCCCTCCATTTCTTGCATTCACTCCTTATATTGTGCTCTTTCCACTGTTCTCAGTCGGCGACTGCGTCCTTATGCGCCCCTCCGAGCCGTCGAAGCCGTCCTATGTGGCCAGGATCGAGCGTATCGAAGCCGACTCTCGAGGCGCCAACGTTAAGGTTCACGTCCGTTGGTACTATCGGCCGGAGGAGTCTATTGGTGGTCGTCGCCAGTTCCACGGTTCTAAAGAGGTTTTCCTCTCTGATCACTTTGATGTTCAGAGCGCCGACACGATCGAAGGCAAGTGTACGGTTCACAGTTTTAAGGGCTACACGAAGCTCGACGCTGTCGGAAATGACGATTTCTTCTGCCGCTTCGAATATAATTCCGCCACTGGAGCATTCAATCCAGATAGAGTCGCCGTGTATGTTACTTCATTGCATTTTGACGCGCTTCTTATCGGCCTATGATGCTGTTACGGCTAGATAACGTCTGTGTGTTTGATGTTCGCTATCTATCTACTTGTGCAGCGCTAGTTAGAGCCTTTGCCTGTAGCTATCAATTACATTTAGTAGTGATCGAGTTCTGAACATAAATTGTTCAGTTACTTGTGAGTTCAGATGCCTGCTCAAGTCATTAGTGACGTTTATTTCTTAGTACTAGTCTTGTAACATTTTTTTTTTGGCTTCTTTGATTGGGGCATTGGAAGTGGCACCATCATCTTACGGTCAAGAAGTTTTAGAATGTGGTGTTCATTTTTCATATTTTCATTTCAGGTATTGTAAATGTGAGATGCCCTACAACCCTGATGACCTAATGGTTCAGTGTGAAGTCTGTAGTGATTGGTAAGTTAGACGTGTACATTGATACTAGCTCTATTCCATTATTTTACGGTTTTATTGCTTTGTTTATGTTGGTTTGATTTCCTAGATGGTATTATGGTTAGTTCTGAAGATCCGTTGCATCTTCCCGATAGATTTTTATAAATCATCAGCCTCCAGTTTCACCTCTTATCTTCTAGTTGTATATGAGGAGAACAGGTTATCTAAGCAAGCTTTAAGTACACAGACGTTTGTTTTCTGTGTAAGAATTTCTTGTTCTTAAAACATTAGACCTTTCATTTAACTAATGTTTGGGTGCTCTGTGTCGCACTGTGAATGCTAGAATTTTTTAAGCAGCTAGTATGGCATAGTCATAAATCAATAATATAAAGTTCTGGCTCATTTCATTCTCGCATTTTCTGCTGACCTCTGGAAACTTGTCATTTGTCTCATGCTCTTCTAACCTACTTGCTCGCTTCCGTTTTCATGCTTGTACATTTGTGTGCATGTACTTTTATATTGTGCACTGGTTTTTGCATGTATTTAAATGTCATGCTAATTCATTTGCTGGCACATCAGATGTAATTTTATGAAATAGGTTTCTTATGATTATGTATCCTGATAGCTGTACATGACCATAGAACTAACTAAACTTCACCTGAAACCTAAAGAAAGCTATATTTTAAGACTTTTGCGTTGCTTGGTTCTTGGCGTTGTCAAGTGCATCAGTGTGGGAAACGGAAACTTGTATGTTTGGTGTGTCAATCTAGGCAGTAATAAAGTCCAATATTCTGATTTAGTGAGTCACTTGGAAATGTCATCGAATCAGTGTCTAGATTATTAAATAGAGCATGTACGTTTGGTGAAATGAATATACTGAAGTTATAAATTGTGTAGATCTACACTTCGAATAAATGAACCCTGCGATGATGGCTATTCCATTTTTTGAATTCATTATGTTTCTACTTTGGCTTCCTGATCGGGTATTTCTCTCTCTGTCTATCTTTTAATTTAGTTCTTTCCTTATTTTGGATATTCAACACATTTTTTGCAATGACTTAAAAGTAAAATTAACAAAATTCTTGAGAAAATTTACTGGATTCGTCATGTGAATTCATACTGAAAGCTTTGTATATAATGCATTAGAGGCACACCCATTCACTTTTAAAATGTGAATACAAATGAGAACAAGGATGGTTACTTCAGCATTGCCAATCAGGTTGCCAGCAGCATGTGCAAGATCCCTTGTTGCTTTACACTGTCTGCCAGTTTCATTTTCCTAATCGAAATGTATGTCAAAATATACTTAAACATTTATGTAAGGATAACAAGGATCTAGAATGTGGGGAATTTTCCAGTTGTTAATCATATTTTGGGTTTTTAGCACTCCTGAATGCGGTGTGGACGGAATCTGTCTTATTATGAGAGAGGAATATGGTGTGCTCTTATCAAATTGAAACTTAATATAGTAGTACATAACGAGATTGATTGATTAATAATATACCAGATTTGTATGTAGGCATGACCTTTACTTATTCAGCTTGCCCAACTTATTAAAGTCTTGATTACCTTGTAAAATTATGCAACACAGTTGTATTCAAATGCTAATTTTTAGGATGAGATGTTTCATTCTTTTGCAATGTCTGTCTACTCGTAAGTCGTAACTGTTGTCTATCTTTTCAGACGGTGCTCGGTTTTGTTTTAAAAGCAACTTGTAGCTTGCTGTTTTAGTGCCAAGTTCTCGGAATTTATTTGAGAGTTGCTATCAATTTTTCAGGTTTGTTGTAAAGCCTTGTGAATGGACTGAGAGGATTCATATGGGGACTATTTTTAGTGTTTGTTAGTCTGAACTCTGAATATGTAGAATTGCCGTTTCCGCATTTATTTTTTGAGGTTTTGAGCACATGACATGGCTTGACGATTATGGTGTGGATATTAGACTTTGAGTAAATGCTGTTTTCAGCAAAATATTTTTGATCCAGGTTTCATCCTGCTTGTATAGACATGACTGTGGAGGAAGCCAAAAGACTTGACCACTTCTTCTGTGAAAGTTGTTCTGCAGAAGATCAAAATAAGTTGCCGAATTCTCATGCTGCGAGACATTCAGATACAAAGGTATTCTTAGGTGGTGTTATTCGGTAATTGATAGTCTCTGTCTAGCTCTTGATCCTAATTGACTTCCACATGCTTGGAAAGCAAATGCATGATATCTTCATCTTTTGTCTATTTGTTTATTTATATTCCTAGTGCTTGTTCATCGCTCTTCATATGCTAGGCTGATCATTACTATTTCTGAAGTTTGGAATCCGTCTTCTCATTTTGATATCACAATATGTGTGCATCTTTGCTTATTTATTTTTGCAAATTATTATTAATAGCCTATATGATGCTTGAAAGTTTTCTGCTGGTGAATAACTAAAAATGGCAAAACCAGCATGATAGGAACCTGTTCAAATTCTGGAATCTCGTGTATCATTACAGAGAGTATGGATTGGAAGCCCCTGATTTACCAACATTCTTGTGTTTCTCTGGACTTGCAGGTGGATACAAAACGCCGTCGAAGGTGATGGTACATAAGAAGGATAGAATGGGATAGATCAACGATGGTGGGAGTGGGAGACCTTGCGTTTCTGATCCTGGGTAGGTACCAAAGAAACACGGACGCAATTGCAGTTAACTGTAACCTTTCTACTTTTACAGAAAGACCGGTATGGAAATATGTTTGTCGTATCTATTTGGTTTGAAGACTTGTCTCGTTTACATTTGCTTGTTTGTAATTATTTATCTATTGTAGATTCCTTCTCTATTCCCCTCCTTGTTCATACTAGGACTTGCTGTAAATTTTCTTGACTTATTTATCGGCAGTGCAGGACTTTCTCTCTCTTCATTTGAGGGAAAGCTTTGTACAATAGGTTGCCTAGTTCACCTTATTTATTTATTTTTTAGGAAAATCATATTGTAGAATCATGAAGGATCTTCAAACTAAAATTTTTTTATTTGGAGATTTTAGATTTACTTCTTTTTCGTACTACATGAGCTTTTGGTTTTTAAATTTTAGAAGATAAAATATTTGTAATGGAATTTTTTTTCGAGTACTAGAACTTTACATTGTTAAATTTTGAAGTTCACGGCAAAGCGGTGCATCTTCGCTTTATGCAACTAATTCAAATATTTGGTTCGACAGTACTTTTACAACGTTAAAAAAGAATCAGCAATGAGTTCGAAGTTAGCAATATCTTTCTACCGAAATAATTGAAAATATTAATTATTATTGAATTTTAATTTTTACAAATTCTAATTGTGAGGAATAATGAAACTTAAATTTTGTTTTAATCTCTATCAATCAATATTTCTAAAGATTCATGATTATACAGGGTTGCTATCATGTTATTTTTCTTTTAATGACTCGATTGGGAAAAAACTTTATAAACCAAATAGATAACAAAAATTACACTTGAAAAACACAAAAAAATCCATTATCCTTTTTTTCAAAGGATGTTGAGCTCTCAATGTGTGTGTTTGAAAACTCTGTTGGGAGAAAAGAACTTACGAATTTTTAGATATTTTTATGGATTACAAAATGATTTTTTTTTAAACTTACGCGTACCGTTGAGAAATGAAGTTTTCAAGCAAACACAATATTGATAATGCCGAATCAGTGTCATTTTTATGTTCATTCAATAAAAATGGATGCCACTGATTTCCATTTCATTTGTTTGAATGGGAACATATCAACCCAGACAATATTGACAGAAGATATGCTCTGCATCCAATTATCAAATATATGCTTTCATATTGTACCAAATATATATATATATATATATATAATATATCCTAGGGATGGTTTTGAAAGTTGAGACCATGTTCCCCAAAGGCGAATACACATCCCCAGCCACGTCTTACCGAAGGTCATTTTTCAGTGTTTCCCGTGCGATGATGGTATAGAGGAGAATGCAGTAAACCCAATAATTTTAAACCAAAGAATACAAAGAGCTGGAAATGGTGAAATGAAAAGGAAAAATCAGATGTTAACAAAACTATTTTTGCAAATATTAAGCTATTTTTAATAATTGTAGCTACATATTTTTTCCTAGATCTGTCCTTGCTCGCTTCCATACGATTACTGTGCCAAAAAGATCAGATGAAGCCAGCAAGTTTTCTCCATAGTTCCAGGCAATACCTATGACAGGAAAGCGATGACCCTGCACAACAAGAATTCTTGTCATTACGAGAACAATGACACCACCAATACCTTAAATGATAATATGATGGACCTGTAGTTTGTTCACGCATGTATGCCTCGGTCGTGTTAAATCGTAGAAATAGACATTTGAGTCCTCACTTCCAGCAACTAATCATGGCCAAAAGGATGGTGTCAAAAATATTGCCATGGTGACAAATCAATAAAAATGTCAACCACACTTACAACTAGAAATACTTGCCATTGCCTATCACCAAAAAAAAAAAAACAGAAAGAAATACTTGCCATCGCCAATAGAAAACTTAACTGTGGGTTGTTTAACTCAGCACTTGGCTGAATATCTAGCTATTGATTCGAAGACAGTATTCTTTCTCTTTATTTGATAAAGTAGAATAATTCTTAGCAGAATTAAACGAAAACAGGTTATACATACACCAATGACGTGACAGATTTTTTTTTTTAAAAAAGTAATAATAGGCACAAAATAGACATCATTTTAGACAAGCAGCTTCAACATAAATCATTCAAGAAATTGAAGAGAAAGAAGTGAAAAAAGACGCAAAACATTCAAACATACCAATGAATTCCCCTTTCTCAAGAGAAAGAAGAGGACAAAACGAAGCTTGAATGTTGTGAATACGCGGAGCTAATTTCAGTGAGCAGCGAAGAGTTAAATAACCTTTTACCTCCAAAGCCACGCTATAACATGCCAACTTTAAGTAAGTGCTTCAAAACAAAAACAATGAAGTCAACCAAATGAATTTAGAGGTCAATGGAAAAGTACGGTTAAACCTGAAGAAAGACAGATTCCCATCCTGAGCACATGCAAGCAACACAGGGCCTCCAGCCAGCAGAGAGAAACTTCTATACTGCACTGTCGTGACAGGAGACTTGTGCCAAGTGCCACTTCGATGACGATGAGATCGGGATAAGACACCAGTGTGGGAGTTCATAGTTACTGAGTATACACAGCCCTGAATGCCCAAGCCAGTAGATAAAAAATATAGAGATTAAACCTGTTAGTAGAGATACACATTTTCATGTATATAGCTGCTCACCTGTCCATCTCCACAAAATATCAGATTCCCTGTATGATCATGGTCCATGGAGGTAACCTCACTGTCAAATGCTGTTTTATTAATTATCCTCCCCGTACTGAAATTGAACACCTGGCAAATAAAATAATTTTAAGAAAAATGAACAAGTATCATGCTTATTCAAACTGGTAAGATAACTGAAAATGGGAAAATATAATAGCACGGATTATTTTTTTTTTTTTGGGTTTTTTTTTGGGGGGGGGGACAGGGAGGGAGGGAGGGAAAGTGTTGGATGTGCTTCAGTGAACAGTAATATTCATAACGTGAGGTCGTGATGGGAGCAATGCATTACGTGATCCAGTCAACTGTCATTGTATAACGCATTGTAATTGTGCCTCAACAGTTGACTTAATCACAAGGTTCTAGAAATATATAGAATCAGGATTAAGATTGTGTTTGAAAAAAATTTTAAATAAGTCAAGGCGCCAGTGTGATTTTTTCAGAAAAGTGTCTCCGAATAATATTTCAAGGGAATTGTGTGCATAAGAGAGAGTAGATTCAAACATATTATAATTTCCGTATTCAGTAAAGACCAATCTGTGTACTTAACCAAGCAGTACAATAATTTGTTCTTTATTTTATGAAGAGTATATAGCAAATTTCATGATTCAGTGACATCAGATCTTACAGATAAAATATGGAAATGACAAAGATCAACATGATTCAGTGAAAGACTTGCATTACAGGTACGGCCAGATATATTACTGTACTTCTTTCATAGAAGGCAAAAGTAAAGAGTGATTACATTAATTTCTTTGTTTGCATTGCCAACTGAAAGAAAGTTGTTATTTACCTGCACCACATAGAAAAGTTAGCCTCAAGTAGCAACCAAAGGTAGAAGGAAAGAATAAATAATGCAAACATATGCAAGTGCACCCTAAGCGATCAAAATAGTTCCACTGCATTTTGGAAGTAGTCTACACATTTTTAACAGGGACCGTAATGCAGACTTTTAGGTAGTAAATACTGCATCCAAACAAGATCCCAGTAAACATCTTCGTCCCTTGTCAAACTATTAGATGAGAGATTTTAAGTCACCAATAAAAAATATCCTTGTCTACAGTAACGCTTAGGCTTTCCCCTTTTTATGCTTCAAGTTCAATTGCAATGTGGGATGATTTGAGAAAGGATACAAACAGGAGTGAGTGGGAAAATGCCAGTTAAAACACACACATACACACATCAGGAGGAGATGGAGTACATTGTGCTGTTCTGCTTATGTTAGAAGTTAAACTATTGATCAAACAATCATGATATCTATTATCCTCAAGTTCTTTCCCAAACTAAGGAGAGAGATTGGGAGAACATTTAGCCCCACCATAAAAAAAAGTGACCACACTGTCGTCCACATAGAGCTTAGAAGGATAGTATTCCCTTGCAAGCACACACGCAAGCATGAGTATGTTGCACTTACAGGGTGAAAACGAATACACAATTGAGAAGAAACTCCATATATCACCCGTATGCAAATTCCCCTAGCTATCTCCCATACTCT